>BGZK01002446.1:0-56704 GCA_005406025.1 Eumeta japonica | reverse complement strand
CAATAATCACATCGCATTCCTTTGGCCTTCCGTTACTCTCGGGTCCACGTCCTCGTAAACACAATTCAACTCTTTCTCCACTTTTGTTTTCCCGAACAGAATCAACGTTATATATAAAACTTTTGGCACGAACACGTATTTCCTGAACCTACTTAACTACTGGGAACGTATTACGGCGAATTCTTGAAAGTGTCGTATCGCGGACCAAATACAATAGAAATCTACCTAATAGAAGCCAAGCTATTCTGATTTTTCTGGTAATATCCACCTTCGTAAGGTCAAAATTATAGAAAAAACCATAATACAGAAAATAATAAATGGAAAAGGCTAATAAATATAAAAACCACACACGCTACTATACAATAACCATAAAACAACACAGTTTTTCATGATTACTACAGCTATGCAACTCGCGCCGAGTGAGAGATTAGACTGTACTGTGTATAACTCTATCGATATTTTTGAATGAGACCACTTTATTTGTTAACTATACGACTTAGAGCCACAAAATCCTTCGCCACGCCAATGTTCAGTCACAACGCCGTGCTGATTTCAAAATCGGACGCACCTCACATTTCCTATTCCGTAAACTGTTATACCACATACACCATAAATAAATGATAAGGTTTACCTCGAAGAATGGTCGAAGAAAACGCACGGCGCTTCTTAAAGTGATGTCGGGTTACAAGATGACGAATGCTTGTAGGTTGTATGTTTTATATTTTTGAGAGCGTCCGGTCCGCGCTCGCTTCGGTGTGCGAGTGTCTGTAGATGTATAATTAGAAGAGGCTATCAATTCATATCAATAATTGATTTAAGATACAAAATTTGTAATAATACTTTAAAATGTGTCAAATGTCTACATTAGATTCTCTCATTACGGTAGACAGAAAAACGATAAAAAATTTGGCAGGACACCGTTTTGACTTTTTATTTTTCTTTTTTCTAAATATTACCTATTTAATCGTATCAAAATTAACCAGATACAAATAGCACCACCAAAGAAAATTTACTAGAACTATTTTTTTAATTTTATTAAAAAAAATAGTTGCAGTATGTTATTTCGCGGAAATCCATTATTAGATCCTTGTTTGCAACACGTATTAAAATGCAACTCACCGATGACCCTCGAATCTGTCTCTACACTACGAATCTGTATCCAAAGAACTGAATATTGATTCGAGAGGATTGGGTTGACAGATATCGAAAATAATAACGTTACATGTGTCATCATATATATGTATAATAGATGTAAGCTAATGAAAAATGTACACAAATCTATGAGATTGTAGATCGTAAACGCATTATAAATTACAGTTCGAGCTGCCGGTATAATTTTCTATTGCAAAACTTATCCGTATTCTGACTTAAGAAAACGAATAAAACATCCGTTTTGATTGAGTAATTATTTTGCTTTCAGAAGAGGGACGATTAATTTGAAAACTTTCCCCGAACGTTAGAACAGGAATTTTTCAAGATGGCACTGATTCTCGTTCGGGATGAAAAATTATTTCCATCAACGGACGAAGTTTCATTATGACATCTATCAAGAGGTTTCGAGCGGATCTCTCATTCTCTTCTCGCTGGGGTGGCGCGATGTACTACAACCACAAGTACCTACTTTAAGCCATGCTCATACCGAAAGATCCGCTTGTTGAGAGCGTATCAGGGAAGCTGTCAGTATTGAGTCATAAGTTTCATTATTTGAGATGGGTAAATATTTTATACTTAAATTATAATGTATGTACATCAGATGAACCGTATTAGAGCTTAAAAGAAACGACTAAACGTAATGTAGGTACTTTTAAATATTTTATGTACTCGTTTGAAAGTTATATATAGTAGGTATTTAATATTAGAGTCCATGAATAATTAAACAATTTTGAACAAAACAAGAAGGAAACTCTGTTCGTTCAAAATTAATCGACCTAGTGAGTATAGTGTTCATTTTTCTATACGATCTATTAATAAGCTTTGAGAATTGCTCTTTGTCTCTGAAACTAAATATATGTAAAAAAAGATTTCAAAAGTTTAAAATAATTGTTAATAATGATGAGGTTTAATTTAATTCTGTACAAAAAATTGATACAATAATAACATTCCAATTAATTAACTAATAATAATAATATGCAAAATATAATCTAAAAAAATAATTACAATTTGATGGACAATATTTTAAATTATAACCATATATTTTTGTATTGCCTCCGTACCGGTAAAAGCCTTCTCCAAGGAATTCCGTTTTTATCTGTCCTTGAGCGTATCTAGTCACCGTCGACCCGCCACCGCCACGACCGTTCCATCCGAATCCCTGTAAGGAGAGTAATTGTTAACGTCATCTAATTAACTATCATCAGTTCTACTTACCCTGAAACAGTTCCGTTTAAGGTTGAAAAGAAACGATTGTAGTCGGGTTTCGGCGTTTGTATGAACGCCACGAAGATTTTTATGGTTCAAACGATATCTTAATAATATATCTTAATAAATAAAGATAGCTTTTACAATATATATGCCATAAGCTGCATCGTGATCTGATCGAAGATATCATGAATAAACAGACATATATAAATGATAATTTTTTTTCCTTGTGACCTTGTGACCAAGGGAAATAGGAATTTATATATATATACATTTTGTGGTTTTATGTTAATAAAACATATAGAGCAAATGATGTTTATATATTAGATTACATTACTATGTATACGAGCGCGTTTATTATGGTGTATATGGTATAACAGTTTACGAAATGGGAAATGTGAGGCGCGTCCGATTTTGAAATCGGCACGGCGTTGTGACTGAACATTGGCGTGGCGAAGGATTTTGTGGCTCTAAGTCGTATAGTTAACAAATAAAGTGGTCTCATTCAAAAATATCGATAGTGTTATACACAGTACAGTCTAATCTCTCACTCGGCGCGAGTTGCATAGCTGTAGTAATCATGAAAAACTGTGTTGATTTATGGTTATTGTATAGTAGCGTGCGTGATATTTATATTTATTAGCCTTTTCCATTTATTATTTTCTGTATTATGGTTTTTTCTATATTTTTGACCTTACGAAGTTGGATATTACCAGAAAAATCAGAATAGCTTGGTTTCTATTAAGTAGATTTCTGTTGTATTTGGTTTCATGATGACACTTTTCAAGAATTTTGCCGTAATACGTTCCCAGTAGTTAAGTAGGTTCAGGAAATACGTGTTCGTACAAAAGTTTTATATATAACGTTGATTCTGTTCGGGAAAACAAAAGTGGAGAAAGAGTTGAATTGTGTCTACGATAGGACGTGGACCTCGAGAGTAACGGAAGCCAAAGGAATGCGATGTGATTATTGTCCTATTGAAGTTACACATGCCTCGCTGCACGTGTCTCGAGATAGCGAATAAACACAGTTCGTGTCGCTGTTTAAATTAAGATTCCGTATACCGAAAAGACTCAGCCGTCGGTTACAGTATTAGACATTTACAACCATTTCTGATGGCGAATCCCATTTTTGTAATAGAATTATCGTATTTCTTAAATTTTATAAAACCCATTAAACGATAATGGCTTAAGAAATAGGTAAAAGAACTTTCAGAACCCTAAAATGTATCGAACATTTTAGGGTTCGGTAAGACTTTTTATAAAACCTTTAATTATGCCCATTTTAATAAAGAATACTATAAAGATAATTGAAAGCCAAAAATGAATATCCGATACATTTTTAGGGTTCCCTAAGACTTTCTAAGAACCCTTTAATTAAGCCGATGTTAATGAAAACTGCTATGGAAATAGATGAAAGTCAATAAAAGGATATCCTTTTACACTTACACTTTTAAGGTTCCTTAAGAATAATTGAAAACTCTTATAATTTAACCGAATTTAATAAAATCTGGTATGAAGACAATGAATGGATTTTTAATAAATTTTTAGGGTTCCGTGAGAAATGCTTAGAATGCTTAACATTAAACTGATTTCGAATAAATTTTTAATGAAAATGACTGAAAGTCAGTAAAAAGATATTCAGTCAGTAAAACTGACACATTCAGTAAAAGGATATTCGGTACATTTTTTAAGATTCTGTAAGTATTACTAAGAATCCAGTTGAACTGATTTCGCTGAAATTTACACAAATTATTCTAATTAGTATAAAGAATTTGTGGTTAGAGTGGATTATGGTTCGGTGAATGTGTATTTAAAATTAGTTAGTACTCTTATAGAATTATTTGAGTGATTTCAATAGAACTGATACGGAGGTAAACAAGAAAAGTGACTACATTATTTTTTTGTATTTTAAGGTTAAATTGCATTGAAAATTATTAAAAATAAAGGAATATGATTGGACTAGTTTCGTTGAATTTTCAGTTTTTTATTTTATATTAAACGAAATATGTCTCAGAATGTATAGTTGCAGCCTATAATTCAAAATAAAGCAACGATCGTAAAATGTCCCAAATTTATAAGCATTATTTTGTAATAAATTACGATAAAAAAATATAGAGGAAGGCGTAACAAATGCCGCTAGGCGAGAATGGAATTTTCCATTTGCATGAAAAAACGATGTCTTTTAATTCTTGTAGTGACAATGATTTAAAGAAAACAATACAACGAAGCTCATGGCTATAACTTTTTTATGTGCCGAACAGTTTTTGACAAATACCTATTTTTTTGCTGGAACCAGAAAAATAATCAGGTATTTTTGAGTAACAGTCAAACATGTAGGCCCAAATTAGTTGAATTTAGAAAATGATGACAAAGATAGGCAAATGATTTGAGAATTTATAATATGATCATGTTGTGCATAAAATATACTGAAAAATTCTACATAATATGTTACTTACGAATAATAAACAAATATATATCGCTAAATAGAAATTAATAATAACATTATTAACATATGGGATTATATATTTCGTCCAATAATTTTTATTTCGTCCTTTATATATTACCTGGTAAAAATATCTTGTCGTAATACTTTTGCAGGCTCAATGTTTCCGTATATAGATATTGTATCAACATTTCAAATGTTTATGTTCACAAATTAACGTGAAATTTTTAATATAATCTTTGTTCATACACATCTATTCACATGGTTTTTATGAGCATTTAATAGGAAAAAAAACATAGTTCATCATCTCATCTTATTCAAAAGTCCAAAATATTTATTGGGTAAA
Source organism: Eumeta japonica (assembly GCA_005406025.1). Classification (NCBI taxonomy): domain Eukaryota; kingdom Metazoa; phylum Arthropoda; class Insecta; order Lepidoptera; family Psychidae; genus Eumeta; species Eumeta japonica. The sequence continues at coordinate 51,555 of BGZK01002446.1, read as the reverse complement.
AATCAGAACTTAGTTACAAAAAATGTATAAGAATATTAGCACAAAACTGTTCAATTAAAGTCACATTTTTAATGTAACGTAACGTAAAGATTTATTTGCCAACGTGAAAAATACGAAACAACATTCACAAAACAAAAATTAATTAAATTGTGTATCTATTTATTAGTTGTGAGCGTTAGTTACTTAGTTTTTGGTTTGACAATGCATTTTCAACTGTAAATAGAAAATAATTTTTGAATATGAAAAGTATTGTTAATGGTTTTTTAACTTTCAGCATATAATGTATAGAGTGCCCAAATTGGTATGGACTATAAGTAGGAAATAAATAATTTCTTTACGCCTCATGAAGAATAAAACCACATAAATATTTCTAACCTCTTACAGATCGTTCTGAAAATATATCTTTGCAAATTTTTAATAAGTTTTAAAATACCTGTAAGATTTGAAACGAAAAACGTGGGGACGTGAAAAATCCGTAGATAGATTTGATACCTCTATTAATCAAAGGTAAATAAATAAACGAAAATTGTTTACCAGTTTACGTAGCTCATAGGACGCGTGCCGTCTTTGTCCAACTGTACGATCAGTAAAGCCCAAAGCGGCAACTTTAGGTCAAATAATGCAGAAGCTGTTGTGATTAAGGACATCTCTTTCACACCTGTATAATTATTACGCTGTCACATCAGTCATTTCTTTCACTCTTGTTTGTAAATGTGCCGAAGAAATATATAATCTATGTTTATGTGACAGCTTTCAATTTTACAAAAAAATACTAATGTCCAGTTGAATATATGTGTTTCTAAACGCAATAAATTAATTTCCGTGTGTACTAATACAAACGTAAATACTGTTGGCTTATATGGATTTTAAAATTAAATATCAAAATAACTTAGTGGTCATATTTCTCCGAAATCACGTGAAGATATTTAAATTTTTTGAACATTTTTTTGATGTTATTTGTGGAATTATTCCTATTATAGAATCAAAATGCACGACGAAATAAATTTGTATGAAATTGACGTGTTTCGTTTACCCTTAAATATACAATTTCTGAAAAATCACCATTTACTCTACACGCGAAAGGCTCTTTGTAAATACGGGAGCTTTGTAAAAAAATATTTATGACTAACATGAGAACGTGGCCCGGGGTAGGTCCGACCCGCTTCAGAGGGGCTTTCAGTTTCAGTTAGTATCGTACATCGCGCGGAACATAAAGAGTGCGCTATACGAGACCTCCGAACACAATGAATAACAAATAAGGAAGATATTGGATATCATAGACTATGATTATTACAGCTTAGCGTATAAAACAGTGGCTGCTTTTTTCGTATGAGATCTTTAATTTTTTTGATCTTGAAGCGATTTATTTTAATAGGAAATTTTCTTCGTTTTCATAAGTACAGTTCATAACACATGACTTCATACAGTGTAAATATTTCTAAGTTGTAGATCAGCTAGACTAACGTGTGATTGCAGAGTTTGTGTGTGTAAATGGGATCGATCACAATAGTTAGTAACAAAAGCTGTACTAGAGATAAACTATCAAATTATCAGCTTAAATTTATCATTGTTCTATGTAAAAATCAATAGTTATTATAACAAAATGCTCGAATAAATACAAGTTGTTTACAAATAAATGATTTATAAAAAATATTTCATTATACCTATATAGAGAAATAAGTTATTTATTAAAAATATATGAATATATTTATGGAAACTTGCTATTTCTAGAAATATATGACAATTTTTTTACAGATTATTTTTCAGGCCTCAGTATAATTTAATTCATTTTGGTTCAAAACACTTATCTTTTAAGGGGAGTCCCCCGAGTACCCAATACTTAAGGTTTTGAATAAAAAAAAATTTAATTATTATATTTTATTTAAACAAATCATTTTCATTTAAAGTATTTATATTAGATATTAAAATAAATCCAAAAAGTAAAATAATATATTTTTTACCACTTAAAATGGAATCAATAATTGGTTTTGGGTTCATCGCAATTTAACACCTAGTGCAGAACAAGTATAAATTCGAACCCTTGTGACCAGACAGAACAGGGGACTTGTTGGAAAGGAACAAGTCCCCTATCCTGTCAAGAAATTCACGGGAAAGTTCTTTTACCGATTTTTTAAAAATAATTATCGTTTTGATGGGTTTTATAAAATTTAAGAAATACGACTCTATTACAAAATATATTGTATTATAAAATAAAATACTAATTCTATTATAAAATGGCATTCGTCATCCGAAATAGTTGTAGGTTTATTTATTTACTTTACTTGTTTACCGTATCGCTTACAATACTTACAACATTGTAACCGATGGCGATACAAACTGTGTTTATTTGTTAGTTCTCAGATATATGCAGCGATGCATGTACAACTTTTATAGGACAAAATTGGCATCAAATTCCTTTGGTTTTTATTACTCTCGAGGTCCACGTCCTATCGTAGACACAGTTCAACTCTCTCACTAATTTGTTTTCCCGAACAGAATCAACGTTATATATAAAACTTTTGTACGAATACGTATTTCCTGAACCTACTTAACTACTGGGAACGTATTACGGCAAAATCCTTGAAAAGTCTCATCATGAAAACAAATACAATAGAAATCTACCTAATAGAAGCCAAGCTATTCTGATTTTTCTGGTAATATCCAACTTCGTAATGTCAAAAATATAGAAAAAATCATAATACAGAAAATAATAAATGGAAAAGGCTAATAAATATAAAAACCACACACGCTACTATACTATAACCATAAAACAACACAGTTTTTCATGATTACTACAGCTATGCAACTCGCGCCGAGTGAGAGATTAGACTGTACCGTGTATAACTCTATCAATATTTTTGAATGAGGCCATTTTATTTGTTAACTATACGACTTAGAGCCACAAAATCCTTCGCCACGCCAATGTTCAGTCACAACGCCGTGCCGATTTCCAAATCGGACGCGCCTCTCGTTTCTCGTTCCGTAAACTGCTTAATCAGCGGCGGTCTCGAAAGCCTTTTTCAGTGTATTATAAAAGCCAAAGAATAATCCCCTTTCGGCTTTCGCGTTTACACACCCTTCACGGTGTTCTTTGGAATTAAAACGTGCCCGCCGTCCGCCCGTGTAAAAACAGCGAGTGTGTTAGCGGCTTTCAGCTCCCGCGCACCGGGTCGGGCGGGCCGGGGCGGGGGGCGGCTGGCGGCGGACGTTGCTTTCCACCTTTATTCCAATATCGCCGGGAAGATTTTATTTGATTAAAAGCTTTTTTGGGAGCTTCCCGTATGCGATATTTTGGACGAGAGGTCCCGTTGCGGTTAATTAATTTTCTGTCCCTAAATAATGAGACAGTAACGAAAAAGGAAATGTATTACTTGCTCGATTTGTATATAATGCATGTACTCGCATTAGAGCGTATAGAGAAATTTACGTGTCTGAAAGTCTAACTTTTCAATAGACGCCGACTCACCAAGAGATCCTTGTGGGTAAGCGTGTTGGTGAACTTACCACCAAAGAAGACCAGTGGGTATATTGCGATAGTAGTTATCTTGTTCAACAAAATTATATCTTGAAATAACAATGGTTATTATTGTTATGATAACCATTATTATTATCTGATAATGTAGACTCGATAAACATTAGTTTCTCGTTTAGTACTTGTTTATGTATAAAGTGTTCTCATTCAGTCATTTTAAGGTAATATTATCTAGAATTTTTATACCACGATGATATTCCACTATCTATCTCAATACGACAGTTACTAAACTGTTGGTACCATTATCAAAGTTTCGCAGATATCTTAAATTAAATATGGTAATTGCGAAATCGTACATGGAAACATGGAAGCGTGAAATACGTGGAAAATCGTATCCTCGGTTGTAAATATTTGCTCTGATAATGTAACAATTGAAATATAAACAGTGTATTTTTCGATTGCTTTAGGCGCAATGGATTGATCAAGCATTTGATCAACCCATTTTCATTTTTACGTACTATTAAGGTGATTATGAAACTGTCAAAAAGGAAGTTATTTGACGGCCCATTGAGTGTCATACAAACTCGCCGTTCCAAGGTCAGATTCCGGAAATATTTAGATTAATGACGCTGCAATAGCATTATCTAATATCATTTAATATTAGTCACTGTCATTGTCGAAAAAGAAATATAGTCCTCGGAAATCTGCAATATGGTCACGACCATGCTTAAGGTGTACTAATTCAGAGTCGTGTCTAGTCGTGAAACTGCGTTAGCCTCCGTTTGTCGACAACGTTATCTTTAAATTAGGTATCCATTTTCATGCGTTCCGCAAAGGATTTTATTTTAGAGTTTAATATATTTTAAAACTTGATGACATGACACAAATCTGAAAAAGGTACACAAGTCTGGACCACTTTTTTCTAATTCAAAAGTTTAGTTATACCCGCGGGTTTGCTCGCGTAGCTTTATTTCATTTTAAGTACTCATATTCTCGTGGTATAATGTATTTCAGTCCGTGATTATCCTTAAAATGGATTCAGCAATTTAATCGTCAAGAGGAAATAAATTAAAATAAAAAAAAAATAATTAAACAAGCTTTTATTTTAAAAACAATAATAAAAAATTAAAAAACAAATTTCTCTATTTATATATACAACATACAATATCAAGAGCTTGAAGCATCTGTTCGTCGTTTGTGCATTTAGCTTTAGAAATATTAAATAATTATTTTTTTAGAATCGAGATACGCTATCTGATCAAGTTCTTAGTATACTTATGATTTATTATACTACAGTTTAGGTTTACATTTTAGTATTTATATGAATAAAGATTATACGGTATAATAATCTTTATTTATCTAGGAAGAGCGGAGGGTGAAGTCTCGTAAGCAGATTAAATACTATGAAATAATCTATTATAATTGAAAATCAAAGGTTATCAAAGTGTATAAATCACACATTATTTTATTACAAATAAAATAATAAATATTAGAATTAATTATAATAACTATAAATAATAAAAGAATTATATATATAGCCAGCATATATATATATATATATCTACAAATAATGTGAAACCTTTGACTTATATTATAAAATTTGTATTTTAGATATGTAAGCCTCTTGTTACACAATTGGTCCTAAAAGAATTGTAAATTGCAACTTGCATATTGTTAAATTAATGTTCTAAATTTTGGTCCAAAACACTGTATTTACATTGCATCTGAAAGTTGGCTCCAATCATTGTATAGGATGAAAATCTAGTCTCAAAGTAATATAGCTACCTCAATTTTCATTCACCAGCTACTCCATCTGCATTGAGTATGTAGTTAATATTGATGTCAGGTTTTTGTTCCTGCAGCGAGGGTGACTAAAACCCACCCCTGTGATTTTGATTCAGATTAAATGGGTCGGACCGTTAACCCTCCCCGCTTATCCAGGGTTAGGGGCTGTCGATGATAGTTGTTATGAATACGGTGACGTGCGCGCGGGATTGACGCCTAGGTGCATTCTCCGAAAAAGAATGTATTTAAAGTCCGAAAGTTGGCCAATTTTCCTGTGGCAGCTGACAAAACCTGGTATACTTCGATTTCCAAGTAATGCGCCAATACTACCGCTCGGCCACAACCGCTGCAAGTGGGAACGTGACAGAGGAAACAGCAATGAAAAGTTTTGTTCTGCAAATGTTGTTGCAGTTTTTGTTACGTAAAATTTAGTTCTATTTTCTATGCTTATTGTGATAACAAATTGTTTTGATTTGTACCCTTTATACAAAAATATTCGGCTGTTTATAATTGGAGAAAATTCCTGTGATGCATACGAAGTACGCTAGCGAATGGACAATGTTGTTCTGCAATTACGAATAAAATAAATGAACCAAATAAAACATGCAGTAATAGACCGTACGAACAAATAACGGAATAGAACTACACCTGATTACATCTATGCATTGTTAACATATAGGCCTTTGCGATCTGTGCCTTGACAAGTAGAGTGGGAATTATATGTAGTTTTTTTTCATTTCGTTCTTTTGATTATTAATTACAATTAATTAATTAATTGTATTTGACCATTAATTAATTAAATACATTTATGATTAAATATGCAATTTTTCTTTTTCAATGACTACCCATTATTTTACTTCAATCTTTAGAATACATTTGTGGTAAAATGAACAATATGATTCTATCACACGCAACACATACAATATTAGTAGTTATTTGACTTTTTTTTTATTTCGTTGTTGAAAGTTAGTTTTATTTTATTTTTAGAAAATATAAGGTCATGTAATATTACGAATCAGGTCTAGTGATAAATCGTGCAGATTTCGAAGATAAGTAGAGTGGTGTTTTTTTTGGCATATGTTCGAGTATAAGTTGCAAAATAATACGACAAGACGTATTTCAAATTTTTAAATCATCTCTTTCAAACGACACACAGACTTATCATAATATAAAACATAAAAAAATTGATGCGATGAAATGATCGATATTTTAGTTCAAAAAAATCTGAATTTTTTTTATGGTGAACAAGTGTAGTAATTTCTGAAACTGTGCTGAATTTCGATTACATAACTTGAAAACAATGTCAAGAAAGTTTGTGACGTGCATACAAACAGACCTGTGCGAAAGACTCACATCAGTATACTGTTTTGATCTTTAAAGTGCCGAATTGTAAAAATAATCAATGTATTGTGATGATTGCCACACAATAGATTATTGATTAGTTTTAACTGTCAAAACACATCGATATACAGCAATATAAACACGTGTTTCAATTCTCAGCAGCGTCATAAAATACGGTTGCAATGGTGTAATAAATGGAACGGCCGGATGCATTTTTCAGATACTACAATATTGTCAATGCGCGAAAACGGAAGCTGCAATTTCATGATTGTGTTCGGAGCGATAAAATACCAATATTTCTTCAATTCCGTAACGTACCCTATTCAGCCGTTTTACGAGGTTTCGTGTTTAACATAAAAGAACAAAATTTGTATTAGAAGAACTTTGTGTTTGTCTGTTCGTCCTGAAAATACAAAAATAATAAAAAGACCATTAAAAATACTACTTTCGTCATCGTTATGCATGTAGATAGATCAATAGAAACAAAAATAAATACATTTTTTAAACGGTTAAATATATATTAAGATATATATTTCAATATAAATATTAATACATTAGGAGTTTATAAAGCATATTTTTATTTCGTGGACATCAGTACGATGTCCACGAAAGAAAAATATTCTCCGTCCTATGGCATGTATGTATATTTAAGGAGCTTTCGTAGTCACACACTCTACTAGTGATGTCAAACTGCTGTTCGCGAAAGCCGCTGAAAGAAAACGAATAAAACCCTTGACAAACTACTGGATATTCAACGATGTTCATACACTGCTAAAGATACAATTTTATTTTACACATTTTATTTGACGTATGAATTTTGTGACATCAACAGTAAGTTGTGATTTGATTGGTTATATAAAGGTGGCTCAGTGATTAAGACCGTCACTTTGAAACCACGAGGTAATGGTTTCGATCCCCATCACGCTCGAATTGGCTGATCCGTTCTTAACGTTAGTTAAATTAACGTACACGTTTCGTGCTTCGGAGAGCACATTAAGTTTTCGCTTTCATACGTAGTCATCATATCGATGACAATGGTCATAAGCAGTAGCTTATGACCCGCACAGTAGCTTATGGGACTTAAGGCCAAACTTGTCAGTCAGAATAAGATATTCGGTAAAATACATCTCTGAAAGGGGACGATTAAAACCTGACATAAGAACAACACTAAAATAACCCTATACATTAAATAATAACAAGATAAACTCCCTCCTACTTCCAGAAGAGTAGGCAAAGGCAATTGATTTTCATATGTTACGATATTTGCATATCTCTCTTGCTTTACTGATATCCGTCAATCTTTTCATGAAAGCTCGTCGGTTTTGGGTGCTCAATATTTGGCCCTATTTTACTATGCCACCAATTTGGTAAGCATAGGATTTTCCAGAGCGACTTTGGCTGACTTTGGCGGAATTTTTCAGCACACACATTTACTCTATAAGTCTGTTTTGTCAATCTACTTTTATTCATCCTTTTCAGATGGCCAAACCACACCCTACATTTTTCTACTCTAGCCACTACATCTTTCTAAACACACCGCTCACAGTCATATTTGTTCGTTTATCTTTCAAAGACACATTTCACACAGAGATCGTATCTTCACCGTTTGGATCCAACTTTCACTTTTCTTTTGCCACACCCAACTTTCACTAGCGTACATAAGCGTAAGGATCAGGACTCCATTATGGATAGCCAAGTGCGCTTACCGTGAGACCCTTTTGCCATTCATAATAGCTTGCAAGGCCAAATTTACTTTATTGTCTTCATTCAGTATCCTTTCAATATCTTTATAATATTTACCATCATTTGTCAATAGATTGTCCAAGTACACAAACACTTTCATTTGTTCTACACTCTCGCCATATATATAGTTACAATAGAATCTCTTTACTTGTGCCGTTATTATCTGGTTAGTTTTGATACCGTTTCAAGATATTTTCAAAAAAGAAAATAAAAGGTACAAACGGTGTCCTGCCATTTTACTATTCCTTTTTTTCCAGTGTAAAATAAGTGAATCTAACGAAGAAATTCGATACATTTTGAAGTTGTATTACAAAAAAAGGCAAAAGGCGATAAAAGCCTCGAAAAAAAATTGTGACGTTTATGGATCTAATGTAGTGTCCGTAAAAGTAGCATAAAATAGGTTAAAAGGTTTTCAGTCTGGTAATTTTGATGTCAAAGAAGAATCTCTCTCTAGTTGACTTGCTACGGATAAAGTCAATGCTATATTGGAAAAAGAAGAGAAAAATCGGCGTATTAGTTCTTAAAACTTAGCTGAAGAGCCGGGAATTAAACACAAGAGAGTTTTGACTCATTTTAAAAAGCTAGATATACTAAAAAGATCGATACTTGGGTCCAACATGAGCTCACTGAAAACAATCTAATGAATCGTGCACTCCTTTGCGATTCTCTTTTGAAACACAATGAAAACGAACCGTTTTTTAAAAGCTTAATCAGTAGTGGTGAAAAATGTATTATCTGCGACAATAACGTACGAAAAAGATCATAATCAAAGGACAAGCAAATTTCACAGACTATAGCGAAACCTGAATTAACTCGCAATAAGTTGATGCTATGTATATGATGGGATTGGAAGGCCATTATTAATTATGAACTTTAACCGCCAGGCAAAACAATCAATTTGGATCTCTACTGCGAACAACTGATGAGACTCAAGTAAGAAATAGAGAGAACATGATTCGCATTGATCAACAGAAAGGATGTGGTTTCTAACTATGATAAGGCTAGACGACACATATACTTAACCACTCAGCAAATATTGAGGGAGTTTGGTTGGGAAGTGTTAATGTATCCACCATATAGCGCTGACCTTGCACCTGTTTCAGTCTTTTCAGAATTCTTGAGGTAGTGTTAGGTTAACAACACGAGAAAATTGTCAAAACTACTTGGCACAGTTTTTTGATCAGAAGTACAAAAATTTCTACAGCCATAGGATTGTCACTACATACAAAATAGCAACAAGTTGTTGAACAAAATTTATAATTAAAGTTTATAATTAAATGTAAATGAAATATGATTAAAAATTATCTTGGATTCGTATATAAAAAAAGAAAAACTTTTTTCCGGTTTGTGTGCGTGTGTTTGGGTGAATGTCAGTCGCACTTTCATCTCTTTCAAACATCATCACCTTAGTCTTAATGACATTCAATTTCATACCTCTTTTCTTAACACAGTCGTTCATTTTAGTTATCATCTCCTGTAACTAACACGCATTACTTAGTTGTCGGCGTAGAGGAGACATTTGACAAACAGCTCATCCATTCATAGTCCACATTCATACTCTTTGAGATTGTGTAAACAGACATCCATGAATAGATTTCATAGCCACGGTGAGGCTATGTAATCTATTCATGGTTTGACAACAACAACCTCAAACTAGTCGATGTGTGACTTATTTATTCTGACATAGGCACTGGAGCCCCTTTATAGGGATTGCATTACTTGTAGAAATCCGTTACTCACACCATCCACAGATAGCATTTTACATAGATAATTTATTTTTACTCTATTATGAGCTCTTTCCAGATCTATAAAATATAGAAAAACTTTTGGCTCTTCGCCAAACACTTTTTCGTAATGGGTTGCAGATAAAAAACTTAGTCCGTAAAAGAAGGGTAATGACATTTTATGCACGTTATTGTTATCTGTCTTTTGTATCATATATTTCTTAATAATGTTAACTACGAACTCTGTTTAATGCCTTTTTATACCGCATGACCATTAAGGCTCCCTGATAATGGTACTCGGCAACAGCGAAGGAAAATACCTGGAAAGAACCCACATTTCGGCATTAGGTGAATACTACACATGTGCCGTGTTAAACCTGTACGGTTCACTACTAGGCGGTTATTGAAGTGTTAGTGTCGATTAAAATATATATTTAATGTATATATTTCTCTTGTTTTTTGCGAGCTTGTATTCTACTATTCTAGGTATTTTGCTTTCGTAATCAAATTTTGAATCGAACGCGAATATATATATATATATATATATATATATATATATATTTGATTACGAAAGCAGAATAGAACAGTAGAATACAAGCTCGCAAAAAAAAGAGAAATAGAAGAGAGAAAATATAGGAAAGGATTGACGAGGGCTCATGTCGAAGTGCTCTAGCTTCGATAACGATAGAAAAGTGGATTGTTATAAGTAATACAATAGAAAGACCGTACTGAATTCATAAAGAGAGACATTGAAAAACCGACCAATAAATATTGATCTTCTACTTTCCTTTTATTTAAATAATCGAATTTCTGGACTTCATCAAATATCCAGAACGATACCCCCCAGCGTTACGCTCCATATTAAGCTGATTCAAAAAATATTTTTTTTCTGGGAACCATGCTGGGAAAATTTTGTTTAGGTGCAAGAAAGGCCTTTTATAGTATAAGCCCTTAATATTAATATTTAGATTGTTCGCATCGCACTTTTCGATTTTTCATAAGAATAACATAGAATACTTTTTACTTTATTTTTGATTTTTATAACTAACAGACTTTATACTGTAAAGTTCTTGAAATATTTTTGTACAGAATTTAATGCTCCACAAAAAAGGTAAAAATTATTTTTCAATAAGTCAACTTGGTCAAAAGTTATTCAAGGTCAAAGTCGAATTCATCATCAATTTAGACGTTTTTCTGAAGAAAGTAGCGAAAATGTTGTTTTAGAAAAAATGTGCCTATAATTTGTTTCAAAATACAAGTCAGACTTTTGAGAACTATTAAATGATATTTTTTGGATATCAGTTAATACTGAAAAAAGATACATATAATAGTATGAACAAATTATTAATGACAGTAAACTCTAAATTGCGGTTTTTATGTTTGAAAATTCGCATTAACTGTTCCATTGAAAACATTATTTTTTTATTGATTTTTATTAGAATCATAGTTTTAAAACTTTGAATATTTTAGTGACTTTGTCTCAAAAACTTTGACTTACCATACGATTTTTGAGAATATAATGTTTTAACTTGGTACAGTGATACATACAAAGAATGTTTAGAATTTCACAATAGATTAGAAGTCACTAACGATATAGTTGAACGAGGGGCCGCTTTAATTGAGAAATATAATAATTACCTCACTAAAGATGAGCAATATTGCAAATCGTTCGCGAACGTCGGCAGAGATATCCTAAATACATTGAGACAACTCTTCAGCGAGATAAATTTGATGTAAATATATAAAAATTATTTTGAAATGTAATAACTTTATAATTGCAAGTAAAATAATTATAGCACAACGTACCTTTCGTTAGTTATAAATATCGAAAAAAAAAAGTAATTTTTGCTATGTTATTCTTATGGGAAATGGAAAAGTGCGATGTGGATATTCTAAATATTAACATTAAGGGCTCGTATTTTACAAAGCATTTTTTGCATATAAACGAAACTTTTGAGTATGGTTCCGAGAAAAACATTTTTTTTTAATTACTTCAACGTACATACATATATATATATATATATATATATATATATATATATATATATATATTAAATTACGAATGTGTGTGGTGGAAACGTTGGCAACGGTCACTCTAGATATCCTATGCAAACCAACAGACCAAATTGATGGCATATTAAAAAAAAGGCTAAATTTTAACAATCCGGAGCCGACGAGCTTGCATGAAAAGATTAATGGATGCCAATGAAGTGAGGAGAGATATACAAAGATTGTACCGTGTGAAAATATATAATCTCTGCCTACCCTTTTGGGAAATAGGCGTGAGTTTATATTAGATATATTTATCTGCATGTTCACTGACCGTTTATAATAAATGAAAACAGATGATATATAGGGTTAAAAAAGGTATTAAAATTACTTGTTACTTTTCGAGGATATGATACATTCGTCCGTTATTCATAATTCCATGATTCGGATTTGCGGGAATGAGTATTAGAAAGAGTGAGAACAATGAAGAGAGAAAAAGAAAAAGAGGGATAGATAGAGAGAGAGTGAGAGTGAGAAAGAGAGGGGGGAAAACAAAATTAATAACAAACCGCAAACACACGTGCGGGCCACCGCCGACCTTCCGTTTTCGTTAGGGTTTATTTCTGGCGTGTGTAATTTGGCAGGTCTTTTCTTTTCATTAAGTCGGACGACGCACAATATCGCGCGCGGCCCGTAAACTCGGACAAGCGAGTTACTGCGGACGCCTCTCGCGGCGCTTATTATCCACCTACCCGCGCCACATGCGCCTACCCACCGGTTTCCACCTACGCCTACGTATAGACGCGCCTACTCGACGTTTCGCGCCCCCGCCCCCGACCGGCTGGCGGCCCTTGGCCGGAATTAAATCCGCGCCGGCCTACACGCGTCGAACTAATACTGATCAATTAGTTTCACTCCGTCGACTAATTGGGGAGAGTTAACAAGATATTTTTATTAAGCTGGAAGCTTTTTACATTAGGATTCAATTAAGCGCTCGTGCGTTCTGTCAGTCAAGCTATTTGGGTCGGCTTATAAAAATAGAACGTTGCGATATTTCGATATCCTTCATTGAATAACTGTGTTAAAAGTTTTCGACAAAGTGTACCCGAAGAAACATACTTGCAAGTTTACAGAAAGAAATATTTTATAACGTATTAGGTTAAATCTGGAATGATGAATGAATCATCAGAGGCATTTCTAATCAACTACGACAAGGAAGTTTTCAAGAAGAGACCACGTTCATCATCTCTCCATGGGCGGTGGTGATCGCCTACTCTTTGAGGCTCGCTTGCGCAAAAAAAAATATATAAAAAGAAAATGGCCATCGGCAACAAGATAACAGGAATCCAATTTACTTTATAAAATATAACGCTTCGAAGATAGATCCAATATTAATTATCGGTCATCAATTTCTGCAAGCGATGGCTGCATCCTGCGCGCGCGGTGATATCGAGCGCCAGGTTTTCGGGCTGCGCTCGGGCGTGTTCCGAAGCGAGCCTGCCCGCAGCGGTGATATTTCACCGCGTTTTTGCACCGGCCGGTAACTGCGGAAATAATGAACTGTTCCGCGGGAGGCGTCGGGTGAATTAAAACTAATGGAACAGTTAATTTCTCATGAGGATAAAGCTCGGGTAGCGCGCCGCGCTCGCTCACCGCCTCTGCGATTGCGAGCACCGATCGCTTTAATTCAATACGATTACTGTTTCACCGTGTAATATACGAGCGCTAAACTTGCTGTTTGGATTTACCTATTGCCTTTTTTTTCAGGGCGGTTAACTTTTATTTACGGCATGGAAGGTGGTTTGAACCTATCGTTACATATCTATATATACTTTTTCAATTATACCATTCTCTTTCACGTACATTTATTTAATGAGTCTTATTAATATTTTTGTCTATGTGAACTTTCACTTTAACACACAAACACATATATATTTTTATTATTTTATTCTCCGTTTACGTAAATATATTTATTGAGTTTTATTACGATTTTTTTATCGATGCAACTTTGAATTTTCAATTGTGAAGTGTACTTATTTGTGAAGTTGGTTAAGATTGAACATCGTTTCTGATAGTTTTAAACTGTATATAATTCATAGCGTTTAGATGATGAATCCAAACAACATTTATTGTTAGCGATTAATTACTATTAATACTTGGAAAAGCCTAGTGAAAAATACGTCATATTATTAACAAAAACGTGTAAATTCAACCAATGCGGTAATGATATTTGAAAGTGCGAAAATAACAAACGACGTTTAGTCATTTGTACAAATATTTTTTAACAATAAACACAGTTCTGATTTTTATGGAGAACGCTTTTATATGTGAGATGATGAATTTCATAAGAACAGCGAGACTCGTGTGTTTCAATTGTATCTTGAACGGAAACCTTGTACTGAGTGTTAGATAGACTATAGAATTTTGTGTGTTATTGGAACCGAAGTCGAATTTTCTAGAACACGTACATTATGCGAAAAGGTCCGCATTGCGAAATCTTGGCTGTGTGCTAAGGAAATTAGACGAGCTCTTACAGAGTATGCTACGCACGCTCTACTCTGGGTGTACTTGCAACCGACGTCTTGATCTGAAAACATTTACGTATTACGTAAATAGATTCTCATAATAAACAAAAATACGAAAAAGAGCCGCACTGTTTAAAAACGAACCATATAATAGCTATTATTCCTTTTTTACTCGAAACAAATTTCTTCAAGAGTTTTAAGGTTACGATTTTTTAAACCTCAAAAGTTCTTTAGAACCATTGAAATTCGTAAAGACGTTATTAAAGAATGAAATTGACTCGACTTAAATGCTGGGAGAGACAAAGAAACTACAAGTAATTCATACTATAAATCAAAGGGATTCCCGCCGCGGACTGTTCGCGTTGCGTTTCTCACAAATGGAGTTGTAGTCGCTGTTCGTCGAGGCGCTGAAGTTGCTCAATTCTCTTGATATTTTAGACACTCAAAGCATAGAGTGGAAGATGTCAATATCGGAGACTGTCTGAGGATTCAAAAGACTATAAGCACTTTCATAATACCTGTACGTAATTATATTATAATATAAACTCATGTCTGGTTTCCAGAAGAGAAGGCCAAGACCACAGAGTTCCACATGGTATAATTTTTGCATAACTGTCTTTCTCGCTTCGATGACGTCTATCAATCATTTAATGCAAGCTCGAGTGCTTACAACTTGGCCCTTTTTAAATATGCAACCAATTAGGTCTGCCGACATCTGTGTCGAACTAAATGATTAACTTGTGGTATTTACAGTTCTAAAATTGCTGAAATGGACAAATGAACATCAAGACCATGTACAACATATAATGGTACTGCGTTTTGGACGATAAAAAATATTATTATTATATATAATATAAAAATATTATTATATTTTTATATTATATATTACTTCCGTAAAAATATTACTTATATTATAATGTACAAATATTATAATTTCGAGCCACCAAATTCGGCTGCCGTATACTACATTAAATTCGTAACAAACGATAAGTATAAGATACATTGACATCTTAATCATTTAATATCGACCTTCTGTATAAACTGCATACTCTTACTTCGAAGTAGTCGGGAAAGCTCTCAGAAGATAAATGCATTAGAAACTTTATGAAAACTTTCACACAATTTTTAACAAATGTAAATATCAACAATTAATATAAGCGGATTCGTTGGTACGCTTTACTCGTTTTGAAAATAGTAACCGTGTTTCAATCACCAGCAAAATATAAATAAATGGTATTTCCAAGAGGCAAAAAATAAAATAAAAAATAAACGGTAAAAAATAATGGATGTACAAACGTATCCATTTTCGTAGTACAAGTATCTAGAAGCACTAAGAACGCCATTCTATTGTATCGGAATTAAATTTATTTGGCCGTCGTCTCTGTAAAGTAATGAAATAACCGGTTCTTCCGTTAGCGCGCACCGGCGGCGGCGGCGGGAAAGTATGAACGCGGGAGCTCCGGGAAAGTGGTGGAGACCAATGGCCCGTGAATCGATTGACGTCGAACCCGCCCGCCCGGTAATATTCCTTCGGGATTATTACATTGACGTACACGTCGCGGATTCGCGCCGGCACTGTTCAGGGAATATCGCTTTCATTAATGATTACATCGGCTTACGTCGTTAGTCCGGCTGGAGCTGAGGTTTCGGTGCGTTATTCTTTGTGAGAGGCGCAAAAAAAGGCTCCCACATATCGCCTTTTCTTTGGGGGACGAAGGAATGAAAAAATCTTAGATCTCGTACTCTACACGACCTTCAGGTACATCGTAAATTAACTCAATCATGAAAGGAATGAAAATAGACAGTAATCATTAGTTTTTCTCATTTTTAGTAAAAATGTATTTTTATAGTACAAAAATTCCAAAAAATCCGTGGATATGTGAAAATTAAAGTTAGTAATTACGTTGACATCAAGGAAAAGTAGTAAGTTATGAAACGGCTGATTTATAAAAAAATCTTAGTTTCAAAAATTTTCATAATTTTCGAAAAATAAGAAAGCACTCCAGATATCAAACAATCTTCATTATGAAAATTAATACTTGATAAAGAAAACATCTAAATAGGTTTAAAAGTGTCTTCTAGAAATCATCTTAAATCATTTTAAGCTATTGCATTTCAATTTTTCCAAAAAATTGTTAATATTTTTCATTTTCTTGTCATATTACTATAGTTCTTTTCCATGTACACCTTATCACATCTCAACAATTTACCTAGACTTGGAGTTCATGACACCAAAGTGAATTCGCATTTTCGCCGAAATTAAGGGTCCTACGCAAGCGATCGAAAAATATTGGCAATTTTAAAAATATTGTTATTAATGCTTGTCAATAATCATGGTAACCACCATATACCATACGACACTGAACTAATAGCTAAAGTAACTCGCACCGTTGTCCGATTTGTGACACCAGTTTTGAAATCAAAATAATGCTTATCACAAACTTTTCTTGTACGACATATCATACCATTTTGTCGCAATGGTGCTCAAGTTGAATCTGACTTTAAAGTTTTTTATACAATGTACTTTGATAAGAAACCACAAAATTGCCATTAAACATCCACCGCTTTTTATGATTATAAACTCAAATGATAGATAATTTAATACTCGGTAGTAAATTATGTCAAAATTTCAGTAAAATTTTTCTTATTGGAAGAATTGGAAATCCTTCGAAAAAAACCCCAAAATAAAGGTCGAAAATTTGTATTTTTTTTTTATTTTAAATTAGTTGTTAATATTTTTATAAAAATTGTTTGTAGTATTTGTATCTATTTTAATAACGTGTCTTTGATACCATTTTCATTGTTTGTCTTAATATTTGGGGATACTAGACCCCCGTCGCACTTTCATTGAAAACGGATAGCCTACTGAAGCGATAGCAAAAGCATTTTCAATGCTAAAATGTTGATTCAAATAGCGCAAACGAACGGCTTTGCTTGTTTTATTTTCCCATTAGATAGATGATGTACTATTTTCTTTTGGATTGTCGTCTGTACTCTACTAAACTTTACTATATGACAAATTAATGTATTTTTTCGATACTTATTTAAATGTGTCACATAAATAGATGTTCACATAAATGTTTTTGTGTGATTACAGTGTGACGTTTGCAGTTCGAATATTGACTGTGTGTAAAATTTATAATTCCAAAAATTCTTGCATATTTTTTTAAAAGCCTCTGTGTCGCCTCTCGGCACGTAAGTTTTGAGATTCATTTAGAAAAAAGTCGTGTTCAACGAGCACATTGTATCAGAACTTGTTACCATAGGGTGTGACTCTTGAAGTTGCGCATTGTTATGGACTATTTAGGACAAACAAACGATCCAGTTAAAACAACTTTGAAAAAAATTTAATAAAAGAATCCAAGTGAGTTTGACTGCAATTGTAACCCGTTTTCGTTACCACTGCTGTAATATTTGAAAACCAAGGTCTATAATCAGTTCCTTCTGTAATAGTACGGTGCCAAAACGTGGTATCATCGCAGGATTGGTTCTCAAAGTCAAAATTGCTTAGCGAACTATGAAGCAAGCTATGTTCAGAGTCTTTTTGGTAGATGTAATGGTGGAGAGGAGATGCGCCAAAGAACCATAGTTTTCGACATAGCCGACAGAGTTGTTCATTTGAGGTGACCATAGGCCGGTAACATTAGTCGCAGAACGAATAACTGACAGAGTAGAAGAGTTCTCAAATAGAATTGGAAAACGCGACGTGGGATGCCCTGCGATTAGATGGAAAGACGACCTGAAAGGCATTAAAGAAAGTGGGTGGACGCGAAGGGAAGCGGACTGTACGTGATGGCAAGCCTTGGGAGAAATCTATATCCAACTATAGAGAATCACAAGCTGATGATGACGATGAAAAAATGTTTTTCGAAAATCTTCAAAAAGAAAGCTATTAAAAATCTCGAAATTTCCGGACTGATATCGAAAACAAGCAAAAATCGTCGAGACTCGCACGGATTAAATAACTTAATGCATAATTAACGTTGTACGAAATCCTCAGCAGCGATTCCTTTTCCTTCTTCATAATTAAGGTAATTTGCTGTTCTTTCACTTTTTAACAATCAACAGAATTTAAATTATCCCTAAGGAATTATTATTATAAGGAATTCTTAAAATTACATTAATGAAGTGGAATCTCTTACAAAGGTGAATAATACTTTTCGCACTATTATTTACTGTTGAAGTGATATATAATTATTGTCAACAAGAGAAAGAAACATGAACAAGTATTTTATCTAGGTGAGCAAAATCACAGGTCATGCGATCCCTTAAGGTTTTGTTCTCTTAATATTTTTGTTGGCCATTTACTTCAACATAAAAATTAAGGGATATGATAGAGACTTAAATATGTTTTATGCTTTAAATCGTGTAATATTTTTTATATAAAGTTATGTGTCTGTTAGCAAATAGTCTTATATAAGTAAATAAATAAATTATTACGCAATCCTATTCCAGTAAACCATTAAAAACCAATCTAACTATATTAAATAGTTTTCGATTCGTCTATTTAGATACGTACTACAAGTTTTTGAGACGAAATAGTTAAAACCACCTTATTTTAAAATCAGTTTGAGGGCTACAGCTAGATGAACCTAGAATTACCATCAAAATCAATTGTGTGTAAATCGTAAAAAATAATATGAATATTGGTATTTAGGAATTTAGATTTTGTCTTCCATATTTATAGTATACTGTTCTCTGTGTAATGCTGCAAGAGAAATGTTACATGTTGAATTCAAACAAGTGCTATTAAATGATAATTTGTACTACCGACGTAATCAATAAAATTGTATACATGATTTCTTTTCTTTACAAGGGACATTTGTGCAAGAAGAAATTGATTATTGCGAACTGAGGTAAGTTGAATGAGATGAGAACGAGAAAGAATAAAAAAAAAAAAACAGTCAAACAAAAAAATCAAAAAGCTAATAAGAAGATTGAGATACCATAGCCGACGAACCATCTGTATATATTAGTACACCAACAAACTTTTCTAATCGAAAGCTATCACGACGATTAAAAAATATATCTCTAAGCTCCGACAAAGGAGTTGTTATTACGAAAGGAAAACGTTACGGGATTATTAAGAATACCTTGCTGGGACTGAAAGGGCCGCGGGGCGGGGGGCGTGCCTTTTCTATTTTCTTTGAAGGGGAAACCCTCGGCGCGACTATCTGCAAAACTTCAGCGGTCAGCAGTTCTCGGTCCGCGGGGCGTGTCTCAACTTGCGATTAAGAACAAAGACGATTTGAGATTTCCAAGCTGGAGAATTTCTCGAGTTTTGTTTATTCGCTTACTTTCTGGGAATAGTGTTGGTAACAAGATTTTTTTTTTCGTAACGAGAAAAGTATGAAAAAATTACTAGCTGATACGAATACATTTGGGGCGTGAAATTTCTGAAGTGACGTAGCGTAGGATTCCAATAGTTTAAATCGTTTCGTGTGTCGGTTGTGATTTCGATGTGCTAAATTTATATAATTGAAAAATCACTGAGCTGAGAAACTTCGTATTCGTTTAGCGTCATGTAATTGTATCGAAAATTGTGTTGGATTATTTACGTTTTTCATGCATTGTAGATATATTTTGAGAGCTACTTTTTTTTTCAATACATGTAAATTCTTTAGAAAAATGATATATTTTTTAGAAAAATGCGCGCGCTCCTTCATGGAAAATTATGTAAAAACGGTTTAAAACGGGTTTATTAAACTATTAATAGCGGGAGTGAGAGTGTGCATTGTAGAAATTAATTAATAACTGTAGAAATTATGTTTTTTTTTACGTATTAGTTTTAATAGACCAGATAACGGTTTGCTTAAGTGCATCCCGTTGGATTACGGAGCCTTTAAAAGCTATGCGATCTCCAACTTCGCAAGTGCTAGGCACCGCCGAGATCGCGGTACGAAGGAAAGGCATTTCTTATTTTCTTTCTGTGAACCACGTCGTGTTTTCAACACGAAAACTCGTTCAAAGAGCAATTGCTTTCCCTTTGAGCTTTCAAACAAGTTAGTTTTGAACGCGTAATCAATTCTGTGTATAAAATAAAATGATTAAATTTTATTGACATAGCTTCTCCTTAATCGGAACTACATTCATAACAAATTTTATATTTCTGTGAAAATTGTAGCGAATGAAAATGTATACAACTATTTGAAATATAATAACATATTTGTGAAAATTAATAAGATGCGATAACTTTTATTGTATAATGCCACGGACTTGAAAAGGCGTATGATCTTGAATTATTAATATATTTGTTTATAACCGGTTCATTTTGACTTCTTGAAAATTAAAAAAATGTAGTGTAAATGGGTATGAAAAACGTAACTTAATCTAATTCTAATATTATCGTTTCGCACTTTTCTTTGATGAGATTTAAAGACATGGAGCAGTATCACAAATTATTTCATAATGCGCAATAATTCTAAACACGCAAATAAATAGTTTAAAAAATTGAAACCAATATCAAAATGACTACAGAGCTACATACAATTGCATTAATTCCAATTTGGGAGAATTTTATAGGACACGATAAGTCTCATGTTTTTGTGTATTCATGTTTGTTTTCATTAGTCATATATGGGTTTAATTATATATTATATAATAATAATAACATAAATTCAAGCTTATTTTCCAGAAGGGTAGGCAAAGATCTCTATAGACTATATGAATTTAATTTACATTGTCTTATAGAATTATGGCAGTAAATTTCAATTCTTTCAATATAAACTAGATTCGGATCAGCGATGTGTACGTGAGAGTTTAAAATAAATTATACCACCTGCGTCGTTAGTTTTGTGAAAGGTAATGGCGTGCGACTAAACTTTGTGCGGCGTCGTGTTTTTTCACATAATATTGCGACCCTGTATAAATGCATCCGTTACGTGTGAATTGTAAACGCATGATTCTTCTACTTAACACGGACAAAATAAAGGTCTGGTCAGTACATATATTCGTCAATAAGTATGTATTTACACATGTCACGGAAATTCCAGCAAAGCGAACCGCTTATATATCTGGACCAATATGGATTATTGGTGTGCCTACTCGAAATAAACCATAAACACATTGCATGATCTCAAAAGAAGACCATGCAATAATATAAGATTATGCTAAATATTTTATTGATATAGGTATTCAACAAAAAAAAAAAAAACTTGCTGGTTTTTTACTGTGTTATAAAAATATATTATTTGGATCTGAGATTAAAAATAGTGCAAAACTTCAAAAATCTTACCAACGGGGTGATTAAACCTGACAGAACATAGCAGGACCTAGGATCGTGGTGTATTTTATTGTACTTCAATGAAATAGGATTTTATTGCTGTATAATAATTAGGCAGACGGAATATTTTTAATTCAAAAATAAAGATATTATTTTGGATTCTCAACTAGTTCATACTCTATAGTGTAGTGGTGTAGTATAGTGGTGTTACGAAGTTTAGCGTCATAAAGCATTAACGGCCTACTGCAATTTTAGAGTATGTATACATTTGTGATGAAGTCACCCTAGTTTTAAGCTCCACATTGCAGATCGCAATGTGGAGCATTTGCACAATGATATTTTAAACCAGCAACCAAACTTCCAATTTTGTTATAAGAAAAAAGAACGCCAAGTAGTGCTAACTACGAATGAGAAACACTTCTCACACAATTTAAACAATTTAAAATAGCGTAATTCGCTAAGGAGTAACTATAAGGAACGCTGTATGGATGCATGCACAGTATTTAGTAGATACAGTTTTCTAAAAAAATCTATTTAACAGAATCACTTTCGTGCCACTTCCGAATAAAAAGGGATATACTAAGACTAAATCATGGCTGTACTTAGGCTATACTAAGACTAAATCACGAGTTGCACTGATTAACGATAATCGACGCACGACGAGTCAATAACACGGAGGGCGCGCGCGATCCACGGGAAAGGATCCGTTTTATCAAAATAAGGATCGCGCCGGCCGGGAGCGCCGATCACAAAGAAAGTTGAGGCGCCGAGAATTGTAAAAGCTCTTATCGGGCGAGCGATAAATCAGCGGCGCGGACGCGGCCGGCCGGCGCGCGCGCCCCCCGCCCCGAGGTGCGAGAATTTCACCACCATTAACTGCCGAATCTAAGAGTTTTATCTGCCACAAAAGGGTCTATTTGTTCAAAAATATTACGCGATTCACAGATCATTTGCTGCGGATCCCCCCGGGGGGCGCCACGTACGGTTTTCTAATTAATTGCGATCGATAAGAAGGGCGGTGCGTATTTCACGAGAACGAAGCTGATTTAGCTCAGCTCGGTTCGGCGTGTGAATTTATGATTTAAGAACATATTATACATAATTCTATTAGCACTAACCTTAATTAAATAAAATTTCGTACGTTTATTGTTCTCTAGATATGCGGCCAACTAAAAAATTTTGCAATGCTACAAAAAAATACCATTCATATTATTAGTTTTTTATTATGTAACAGTGCCTGTACAAAGTCTTATACGTCTAGTTGGTTTTCAAAACACATGTTTCAGTCCGCATCAGACACCTCTTCAAATGCGTTCTCAAATACTGTCAATACATTTTCCGGTGACAAACACTTTTCTTTGGAGTCGATTTTTTATTTTAGGCGACAAAAATTACACGATAACAAGTCGGGTGGATAAAAAGGATGATCTATAACTTTAACCGGTTTGCTATTCAGAAATTCCTTTATTTTGAGTGACGCGTGCCAGACGCGTTGCCTTGATGACGTAACAACCCATGGAGAACGATGTTCGATAACTTGCTGTTCACAATATTAAAAACTTCTGGCAAATATTTGATAATAATCTGTAACGAACTGCACTCCTAAGCTAAAAATAGAAGGGCCAAACAATTTTCCAATATAAAAATATAACCGCGTAGAATTCCTTACTTAAACAAGTCGCATAACGCGCTGGTAGTTGCCTCTGTTGGTGCTTTTGATGTATATTCACAATTTACTTTCAAAAGAATTTATTTTGTAAGAAGAAACTTTCGAGAGGCAATTCTAGGCAAGCGAGGAACATCTTGCTTGTTCATGCCAGACGTGTCATGACTTTTTAGATAGGAATGATTCAAGGGCTTTCTGGAAGGCCACTCGGCGAATATAAACAGTGAAGTGTGATGCGCAAGAATGGAGTTTTATTTTTATGATCGTAGTGCTCACAAGTCAAGTGCAATAAAGTCGCCTTTATTGGTAGATAATTGGTAGGTAGTGAGCGGCGATGGTCGCTCTGTACAATGTTGTTCTGTACAATATAATTATTATAGTGTCACACATGGTACTATATCATTACATGGGGTCATTTAAGTATTAGAATTATGTACAACTTAGACCGGATGTAGTAGAACTTATCAATTTGAACCAACAATAAGTGTGAAGGCACCTCGTCGGGCCGGGGCGCGCGAGCTCCAAGACAAAGGCGGAAACGTCGAGTCCGCTTCGTAAACACACTTCATCGTAAATTGAATTTGAAAAGAAACACGCTTATGAAAAATTCCTTGAAAAGTCAAACACGAAACAGAATTATCTGCGCAGGGGCGGGCGGACGTATCTTTTTTTCGAAGTCTCGAAAAGGGAGAACGGATAATAATTTTACGCCCGGCGTAATTTTAAGGCGCACGCCTCTCCGATACCTTAGCGAAAAATATTTATACAAGACATTTATTTAAAGTCTGTACAGACAGCGGCTTCGGAATGCTTAAAAAAACTTTAACAGTGATATACATTAGAATTTTTTCATTATTTGAGTCATATAGTAGTAATATACTTTTTGTAACTTCGTTTTTAGCTGTGGAAAAAATATAATACTGTTAATAACGATGTTTAAAATAGGAAAAATGTGACTTTAGTAGCGTTTTTAGGGTCTGAGCCAAAATGGCCAAAATATAACCCTTATAGTTTCGTAAGTCACAGGCATTTTATTCTAAAATTACAAGACGAATAATGATGAAATTTATAGTGTAGGCGTCTTGTATAAGCCGCTACTTAGTTTGGTAGTTAAATGACAAAATTTAATATTTCTAGAGGGGCGCTCCGTAACAGAATGTAACAGAAGCTGAAAAACATTTTTTTCAGCAAAAATCAACTTGTGGCTCATATTCTGACAGTTCTTTTAAAAACCCTTTAAGGGTTCTAAGCAACATTTCTGATTACGTCAATAATTTTGGAAATAATCGCTCTGAATTTAGCAGAAATTGTGTCCCCCTTCATTTTCTAAACTGCATATATAAAAATGTGAAAAAAAATAATGCTTAATAAATACTTTCAACTAAAATTATTTTAAGCATGATCAAATATTCTGTTTTTGAGTTATTACCGAAAAACTGTGCTTTTCAACAAAAGGACTTAAGTGCCATGAAGATACACTCTTTTGCTGATGCACTTTAGTTTACACTAGTTTAATAGTAATAGTCGACATACTTGTTTTTCTAGTTGTAGGCAACTAAAATGCTTATAACTTATTTTTTTTCATCTTTAGTGTATTTTTTTCTAATAATGGCTTTGGAACCCAATAATGAATATGGTCCGACATGTTCTTGGCCAGTTTTTTTACTTATATAGGTCTCTTAGGAACCAATCTAGATCTGTATTTCGTATTGCTTTTTTAATATATGTTTAATATTATTTAGATAAAAAAACTTAAACAGTCAGAATTTTACCTTTACATAAAATAGAAGCTCACCATTAAACAGCTGCTTACGGTAAAAAGAATATTATAAAATTTCCAATTATTTAGAAGAAAATTTCTCCTGGACACGATCAGCCCGATTTCATATAGGATTTTTTCATACTGTGATAATTTTCTAATTTATTATAGTCGTGTTTACATGACAAAATTCGAAAAAAAATACCGTTAATTTTTTTGATTTTTCTTCTTGAGAGAAAACTGCCTGTAAAAGGGGTGATAGATTCTCGTAAAATATTATGACGTATTTCAAGAGTTACATAATGATCTATAACGTAGATAATATGAAAATAAAATTAAAATGATAGTAACGATAGACCGTATTGTTGATCGACATCTGTCTGTGTCGATAAACGCATGAGTGACTGCATTATGGATACATGTGTACGGCCGGCTTAACAACGCTCACAGTTATCTAAGAACAGGCAACATTCTATCGTTTTGGCCATAAGACCATTCAAAAACGTTTGTGAAAAAGCTTATTTAAAGCTATTGCGAGTTGAATGGATTGTAAAGCAACGGTAGGCACATATTTGGGATACGTAGACACAGAAAGTGCCGATTATAAGTATTTTTCGCTTAAACAAGGAGGCAATTCAACAATTGTGATAGCGATACATATTATTGTTGTAGTATTGTAATGTCTGGAACTCAAAGTACATACAAAACTGTGAAACTAAACTTGAGATACTTTTAGATATCTCCCAGAAGACCGGTTCCGAGTTCCATCGTACACGCAGTTAAAGATCTTCGCGAGTTAACGCACGCAAATATCTCGGATTGCGTTCGTTTTTCAGTTTTCAGCCGGAGGGAGCCGTTAACTTAACGTTAACGCAGCCATCGCCGGCCTTCCAATTATCAATAAGCTTCTCTAATCACGGCTACTTTGTTTTATAAAATGAAACTCCCTATCACGTTTATGAAAAGTCGGTTGTATTACGATAGATTAACAAGTAATTTGTGTGAACGAAATCCGTTAAAAGATTACCTATTTATTCATCTACACATTTAAGCTATGTTTTATGAAAATAATGTGACATTTTGTAAAGATTATTCAAAATGTATTAACTTTTTTTGTTGACTACACGAACACATTATTTTAATATGAATCATTGTGAATTATGAGCATAACATTTAATAATAATTCGATACAGTTCACTTATCAATTAAAAAATTTGCATTTTAATTTTTTGAGAATATGTCATTTTATTTCGTTCATACCTATATATTGCAATGTCTTGACTGATGGACTGTTTTTTGCATCTAGAACGATGAAAATTGGTCAGTGTATTGATTTTAATCTAAACGCATTCATTAAGAAAGGATTTTTTTTTCATTCGACCCTTAAAATCAGAAAATATGAGGTGAAAATGTGTACGAGACCATAAAGATTCTTATATGGTATAAAATTACAAATAAAGAATGTCGTTTTTTAGCTTTTTTTGGACTTTCTTTTAAAGTAAAATAGTAGATAAAAGTGTGTGTAGGAAATCAAAATTTCAGGAAGATAAGTGCATGAAAAAATTTTCTCACGTTTATTAAATATTTTGCTAACTGACGAAACAAAAACGATTGTTTCTCATATAGCCGATTATATGCGGCATGCTTCAGAATCAGTTTGCCTAAATATTAACTAATTCTGGTACCAGACGCTAAAACTGTCAGTATCATTTATAAAGAAATATCTTTATGCCATACATAGTTTTGGACATATCTTACATCGGTCAAATTTATTGGGCGCGGTCGTCGTCATTACACCTTCGTCTGATATTATTTAAATATTAGCAAGAGCGTAAAGCCGCGGGAAACTATTATTAATTCTATAGTTTTTTAATAGCCCTAGTACAGCACCATCTGTAGAACCCTAGTAAAGCTGAGAATGGCGGCCTTGAAAAAATACATGTACTTTGTGGTCACGAGTAATATTAGTATACAAATATATATTGTTTAATTATTCAACTATAGTACCACATTTATCATAAAAGCTTTCAAGGGGTAAAGAAACAGGAGAGCTTCTAAAAAGTATATATTCACCACCGCCCATAGACACTCGCGACCCCGGAGGAGTTACCATGCGTTGCCAGCCTCTTGGGTAGGAATACGATATCGGATTGAAGGGAGAGTAGGGCGACAGAGGGCAGTAAGTCACCGTGACTTTCACTCACTGAACGAAATGCAACAGAAGAAGCTGCTATTCCACATCTGATTTCTGTGGGCATGTGGTGTCTCACCGGTCGAGTCGGCCCATTTTCACGTAGCGCCAAGTCGACCACAGGAAGACTGTCATTTATCGGATCCTAACATAACTTTAAACTATCGTTTCATTAAAACAAATAAATATTTTGGAATAATTTCACTTTGATCGGTTTTTTTATTCAGAACTTACACGATCATTAAAAGAGGCACCGCAAAGATTCTCAAATGTGTATTACCTCTCCACAGTGAAGAATTAACTAAGTAATACATAAGTATGTGAACAATTATTGAAGCAATAGATTTTGTCTATAATGTTTATAATTGAAGATATTTAATTTTCTTCCATCTTATTCCATTTTATAACTTGAAATGTGAGTTTAATCGGTATGTCACATTGTTTTGTAAAGAGCGACATTCGCAATGTTACATGGAAGATAATGGCAATAAAATATTCATGTTGTAACTGGCACTAGTCCTGCCATCTTTGATATTATCGTATTACTTTCAATGTATTTAATTTAACTCTTGCAATTCTTGTATGTATATATAAATTTATAATATACCTTAGAAAAGGCATTAACGATTATTACAATGAATATTTCTACTTTGTTAACGTTTTGTTTTTTAAGTTTAACTATGTATATATATTTCTATATATATATATAGAAGTTTATATATATATATATATATATATATATATATATATATATATAGAAGTTTTATATATATATATATTCAGATCCTAAATATATTCATATATATTCAGGATCGTGCCGAGTATTTGGACAGGGCATGCAAAGCTAAAGAAACTTTTCAGTTTCTTTAATCGTTTCGGTTATGCAAGGTATAAAGATATTTATCGTTGTATTGGTAGGCTACCAACCAAGGCAATGCTGAAACTACTAAGTTTTTTTTACTTTACATACCCTCTCTGAATCTCTGTGCGCGCTCCTGTATGTATATATATACAAGGGCGCGCACATATATACGTATATATACATACGTCCTCGCTGACACGATTAAAAGAATATTCTTCTTAGCTTTGTCTTATGATATGTATGGTAGTACCGATTCATCAGTAGGTTTAATACAACGTTTCCAACAATAGATGTCACTATACGACATAAACAAACAAATGACATTATGTGACATTAACGTGAGAGCAGATAGTAGGTAAACTAAGCATGTTAAGTAGGAGAAGTGTATTATATATCTAAAGATTTGTCATTCGAAATGAACGTAAACTTAGATGTTGTCATGTATGCACGGCGAACAGCAAAACGGCCGAAAAAAGCTCGCTTACTCGGATACTGTTAATAAATATAGCATTTCAATTAACAAAAACATCAAAATAAAAAATATATTTTTAATGTTTAGGTGATAGATTAAAATATAAAACTATACCGAAGATTTATGTTAGTACGTCCTAAGCAACGAAAATAATAACATTTTTAGTTTTATACTATATATCAAATATCGCTATGAAGATCCGTCAAACAAACGATATTACAGTACATACATTACTTCTCCTTGGCTCCTGCCTCACGTCTGAGCTGAATCGAGTTTCATACAATTTTTTGAATGCCTGAAATGATTCCATCTGCCCTCGGGGGGTCGTCCGGCGGCTCGTAATATTGTTATTCAAGGCATGTCGTACAGCTGCTGCATGTTGTACGAGTTTGTTATAAAGAAATAATTTTGCTGCTTCGAAATATAATATCTTTAGATTATTTTTTTATTACATATATATTTTTTTTTCAAGTTCATTTCATTATTGTTCATAATCACAATACGGATATGCGTAATTAAAAAGGATTAAAAAATAAATTTTAAACGAACGTTTGCGGTAATTAGGGAACATACCCGTACTACGTGACCCATATTTTACAGTTTTTTAACCCCGCCCCCCTCGGTGACCGACCGTAGTATATGTTAAGACCCCCCTCCCTCTAGTTTTCACGTAGTAATCCATAAATTAGATTTTAATTTTTTTTTTTGCTAAAAGAAAGTTAATATGATCAAGGAGAAAAAACTTATGTATAAACATATTGCAACAGGTATTTACGTTTTAATATAAATAGAATGCTACATAAGCACACCACTTTGAATGAGTACAGAAACTATTAATTTTAAGTCAGCTGGCGTCCCGGTATATTTGCGTTAGTGTTGTCAGCTGTGAGTTTAAAAAGCGCTGAACGCTGCGTAACCGAGCATGGTATTTTGAAGATCGCTAACCAGAATGGGTATGTTTCCTTATATAAAAAGATTTATAATAGCGACAATCATCTTAGAAGATTTTATATCATGGTTCAGGATATGGACTGTGTAATATTTCTTGCATTGTGAAGTAGACGAGAGTTACAGAAAGCAAAAGTATATCTGAAAACGATATATTATACACCTTTGGTTTTTAAAATTTTGGCCGTTCAATAGTAGATAATACGCCAGAATTGTGGGAAAAAACCTGAATGTCAAGCATTTAATGTGTGATATTAAGTATATATAAAATTCATGAACAGATAAATTGAAGAGCTGATCACATAAATATAGTTTTCCTTGTGCTTTTCATAAATTTGTGTTACAATATATATATATATATATATATATATATATATATATATATATATATATATATATATATTGTATTGTATAATATATATACAATTACAAAATAGATAGTTGTATATTAAAAAAGTTACATATTACTTGTAGATTATTTTATTTAGAAGCAATTCTACAATTACAATGATTTATTTATATCGTAGTCTTTACGTTTGTATTTCACGTATTACGATCTTCTCAAGGTTACAATTTTCTCAATGCCCCATAAAATATTTTGGCATTTGTGGATCTATAAACAAATAGTATTTTTTTATAAATAACAAATCATTATTCGAATCTATTGATGGAGAACAAGTCACAATACAGTGACCTTGACAAGTAATGTCAGGCTCACGATATCAACAAATTATTACGATTATATGAATTAATTTAAATAAAATAACTACATTAGGGAAAAATTATTAAATACCTTTTTGATGGAACTTTAAATTTTCTACAAAAAATATATATCAACAAAAATGTTTTTTGCATGGTATTTCCATAAGACGTTTTGGTGGTGAAGTGGACTATCTTGATATTAAGAGCTCAAATTTTTTAAGGTTCTTTTTAATCAATTTTAAACCATAGGAATGAACTCCTGGAGACATAAAAATTTGAAAACAGCTTTCTTATGTGACAAAGCTATATACATATATATATATTGTAATAACTGGGTCATGTAGGTAGCATGTGAACCATCAGGCCTCCATTTTAAGTCCTGAAAGTTCGAAATTAGAGAACGTTAGTCGGGATGAAACAAAACCGAGAGTTGGAAAATAGACAGTCGATCGGGGCTCTGGTCTAGGCCTAAATAGTAATAAAAACGAGATAATTTAATGGAATTAAGAACATAGCGAACGTACGCAAAATACTTTAACAGAAATTGAGCAACTAATCTAATAAACATCTTGTCGCTGCTGAACTTTCACTTTCGATCGCGAGTACCGAACACCGACGAGGGGCACATCCAAGTTACATTTAGTGGAGGCTCCGTATCAGTACAAGCGCAAGCAGAAAGAGGAAAAGAAAATAAAAATGACGTAAATATTATGAAAATGGCAACAGTTGTCCAAAGTTTGACCAAAGAAGATTTTGGAGAATTTTATAACAATTATGAAATATTGACTGCTTTGAAGAACTGGAAGAAGAAAAAAAAAGAAGAAGAAAAAAAAGCGGGCTTAAGTCTAAATACAGCAGGCCTAGCTAAATTTTTTTAAAAACTATTAACACTGCTGTAACGACATAGAAGAAATTATAAATGACTTAAAAGGAAGAATTTAAGTGTGAAGTAAATTATGCATAGCTTTTTACAATAGTGAATAGGAAGGGGCCGACCTAGGGGAGTAATTATGTAAAGTAAAAACGCTAGCTGCAAAAGCGAAAATCACCGAAAAAAACACAAATATCATGACGTTTTTGCGCGGATTAAAAGGAAACATCAAACCGTTATTTGCAGACCGTATTTATAATTCAGTCGCGGATCTAATATCAACCATCACCAATTAATTATAAGTAAGTATACAAAGAAAATCGGGAGACTAATTATGAGTTCCTGATGGAGTAGGGAAGTAAAGGAACTTCTAAAGAAAGGCAACAACGCGCTCGATGTAAGGTCACCACAATCGGCTGTGAAAGAAGTTCGACCCTATTTCGTGATGTGCGACGGAACGCGCACCACCGAGGTAAGATTAGTAACTAACTGGGGAGGTGCAGCAGACTTCAACCTTCGACAAATTATCAGGGAAACGTGTGGGGGTAGCAGTATAAATGAATTTCGAGGCGGAAAACCGCTGTCCGATGAACTCACCGTCAATCAAGCAGAGGTAAACATACGTAAAGGTTATGGTGAAGGAAGGTAAGGTGTACTCTTTGTCAGATTCTGGGGCTGATGTGAGTTGCATTAACGTGAACATAATAGGCATTATTAATATTTATGAACTTCCAAACTCCCATGTTGTGTTAAAAGGGGTAAATGGGTAAATTTTGGAATTTATCGGCCTTACGTTAATCGACTTCTATGTAAATGAAAGTAAGTTCAAGCACATGTTTTATGTTGTAAAAGAGTCGCATTTTGATTTAATTTTGTGGATGGAGTATATGAGTGTAAATGCGGTTATATTAGATTATAATGAAAATAAACTTATTTTCAGTAAGAAAGCATTGTATGCACTATTTGTATCGCGCATGCCGGCGCGCACAGGGCAGAAATTAATGTCAGCCGTGATGATATATTTCGAGGAATAGGTTGATAAGAACGAAGAAACTTATCGATATGTAATCCAGTTCTCATTAACATACCAAAGAAGATGCAGAGGGTAAGTAATTTGAATATAAATCAAAATTTTTCTGTCTGTCGGCGAGAGAAACTGCAATGAGTTATAACGGAATATCATGATCGTTTCGAATTTGAGAATTCAGTAGAAAATTATGTCAGATTTTGTCATACATATTTAGAAAGAAAGAAAGTGAGGAATCAAGCTAGATTGTAAACAATCTTAGCACAAAGCCTTTTATGCAAGACGTAGATTATGTTGATTTAGAGCGACTCAATAGGAGATCCATGCGCGGTGATAAATACATAATAACAGCTATAGAATATGCCCCGAAATATGTTATCACGAAAACTATGCCGAAAGTTACTGTGGAGAAGAGATTAAAAAAAAAATTACAATACCTTGTAAGTTTTTGTTTGTAACAGGAAATAATAACTGACCGAGGGACAGTTTTTTGCCCGAGAATTGTGAGGGATACGAACGGAGCATTTGTGTCAATATTGTGATTTGCTACTGCGTTTCACCCGCTTACAAATGGATTGATAAAAATGTTTCATAGAACGCTATGGCAATTCTGATCCATGTTTGTTGGCAATAACCAGAACGAATGGTACATGTTTTTACATTATTACCTTTAATAACATTTTTGTATGATGTAACTATACAAAGCACGTCAAGGATAACGCCATATTTGATAATGTACGATCGAAAACCGAACGTAGTTAAGAAATATAAATCGATCTTACAATAACGTGACTCAAGGATAATAATTTGTAAACAACATTGTTAATAAGGCTGTTAGAATCAATAGGAAGAAACGAATAAAACAGAAATTTAGGTACAATAACGGTAAGAACTGATTAAGAATGAATGGACTAATGAATAAGAAAAACTTTGTCATAGGAGACTTGGGATGGTATATGGGCTTAGGAGTGTTGTGGGTAAAGCTTTTAGATTAATTCGATAAATTAAAGCGATAAGGCTATTAGAATGTGGAAAAATTATGGAGTGTTTTACATAAAATCAAATCCCTCAATAAGCGAAAGCAGGACATAGTATGTATCTCGATTAAAAAAGTTTCATATATATTATGTAATTTATATTATGTAATTTGTGATGTAATTTATATTAATAGTAAACAAAAGTGGAAAGTTTATAAAATAAAAAAGATACAAACTATGTAGCAATAGCAATATTTCTATCTATTCCATAATGACATAATGATAATCATTTTATTGTAAATATATGTTCGAAAGGAATAATTAAACATAGATTAGCGCTAAGTGTTAGGATAGATACAGAGTTTAATAATTATTGTCTCTACGATTCTATTTAGTAAAAGTAGTATTTTGTTAATCTTAAAGCGAATATAATAAGTTAATATTTTATATGTCTTGTTTGTTGTGTGTGAGAGTTGGTGGACCACCGGGCGGATGACCCCGCGCTCAGCATCTGAAGTCACGTTAGAAAAACTGGAAGACGACGTAAAGCTTACCATGATCCATTTAAAAATTAACAATGGTTATGCGAGAAAAGCGAAGTATGAAAGGGACATTCGGTTTGTGAAGGGAGGTAACTACGTTTATAGAGTTACGTGACATACATCCGTACGCCATGCTTTCTGACATGAGCTAAATCAGGAAGGACGGTCCATGGTGAGATCAGAATTGGTTTCTCATATAACTAATAGTTTCAGATGATAAGAAGAGACGAGGGCAGAGCAGCGCCGGAACGGTGCTGGACGAGCTCCTACGGCCCAATGATAGCCGACATCTTTTCCCAGCCTCCCAAGGCTTTGGAGGGTCCATCTACTTAAAAATACATTTTTTTTCTGCAATTTAAATTTTTTAAGATAATTGTTATTCACACTTACTAGCATGTATAGTTTTTTCGAAGAGTCGTCTGTCTATTAAAACGGTTTTTACGGGTGAGTCAAATCCTGGCAGCTTGGCTATGCGTATTTAGGCGCATATAATCACTCGTAAATAAATGAAATTGTAAATTGTAAGCCATGTCAATGGATGTGATGTGATCGTAATGCAATATTCGTGTTGTATGACGTTCCGCTCATATATAGAGTATAGGATTTTATACTATATCAGTTACTACGAGGTTCATGTATAAAAATACTTTATTTCATTAGACTTTTTTTCTTGAATGAGGGGGGATAATATGGGAATAATATAGGAAATAGGGGGATAATATACGAAATGGATAATATAGGGAGAATGCGAAGCATCTGGCCTCCATGCTAAGTCGCGGCAACGTTGAGGAGGCTTACACATTCCATTCACATAAGCACAAACGCGCATACGCACACATGCAGGCACGCACCCACGCACGCACGCACGCACGCACGTACGCACACACACACACACACACACGCATGCGTGCACCCATATGCATTATCACATGCACTCGCGAGCACAAGTATACATAAAATTAAAAATGATTTTCGAAAATCGAACCGAAAACAATAGTTTCCAATTTTTTTTAAAAATCTTCCATGTTTGAAAATATGGATTGGTACTTTATAAAACCTTCGAATAGTAGTTTCTATTTGTAGAAAATTAAGAAAAAGAGCAGAAAACGGAAATGAAGAAAAAATACCTTTTCTGTCGAAGAGGATTCCGTATATTTATTTTATCGATTTTTAATACTTGTAAGTCTATATTTTCAACGATTTTATTTGTACAGTATCTTGACCTCTATTTATTACTAACTTTTTCTTAGCCTTGTGTTCCGAAAAACTGTCACATTTTTTTTGAAGTTTCTTTAAAAATTATTCGAAACAAAAGTAGTCCCAAAACCTTTATGTTTCGTAGTTACATACTTCATCATAAAGGTTTTTACACGTCATACATTATTGTAAAAAAATCTTGGTAGATGAATATTGGATATCGGTGCGAAAAATAAATAATATTTAAAGGTAACTATAATATATGAATAAAATCGTTAAAAATATAGACCCTACATTAAATATAACGTTGCAATATGAAGATAGTTATCTATATTCAGCACATTCAGTTTCAAGACAAACCTGTCGAGACCTACTTCTCTGTTTGACTAGTTCTTTTTCTATCGAAAATTCGGACGATATTCGACTTGCAATCGAAGTACGCCTTGAAGTCTCCACTTATAGTTGCAAACAAATTGAGAACTTTTCTTCTTGCACGGAGATTCACTGTGAGACTTGTAAAAAAATCTTTACTTCGTTCTTAAGTCATCTACTCAAATTAAGCTTTAAAAAGCCAAAGTGTAACACCAAAGTTCTAGTTTGATGGTCATAGCTAAGTGCTAAGGCTAAAATGCAAAGAAAACGTAAAAAAAACAAGGTTTTGGTTATTTTTTTGTTATCCTAAGTAACTTACTTCTACAAAATTTCCAGTAACTTTAAGTTATTAGAGATTATTATATTATAAACAGATTCCTATATGTGATTTATGATTCGTACTATCATTACGTTAATAAATGCGATTTATGTTGTATATAAGAGTAATTTTGCATTAAATTTCATTTATGCTAGAATTTTAGGTATTTTATGCAAAATACACAGTATTTTAAATAATAATATTTAAAAGGATTCTACAGTTTTAATATGGGAAATGCTATTGGTCAAATCTTATTTATATCTAAAACGCGAGTATATCTATTGATACAGTGATTTGATTTGAAAAGTAGACAGAACGAAATAACAAAACGGTATCACAAGAGATTCTCAGATAATTTCAGGGCAAACCAAAAAAGTGCGGATTTCTCAGATTCATCCCGTCTTACCATTCTGCTAGAGCCGCATCGACTATGGATTCAATTCGGCTATTGTCGGTATAGATGTGCAGCCACACGATGGCAAAATGGTCTATCTCTGTCAGATTCAGGTTCTCGGCACTCTATAACCCGAGTTCGAGAATATGCGCAAGGTGTGGTATTCGCAGAAATTCACGGGTTTTTCGAGCTATCGGCCAGCAAACATGTTGTGCAAATATTTTCTGCGCTTTATCTTATATTCAAACAAGCCACTTCCTTTACCCTAGAGGAAGCAGCATCGGGAGGATCAGCGCGGAATGGAGGGAGACTGTTCGATAAGCTCGGTGTTTGTGATGGCAGACGCTCGACTGGATGCTCTACAGCGTAGTATCACGCATTCTGTAGAACATCCAGTCGAGCGTAATGTCACGTATGCATCAGAACGTCCATAATTTTTTGGACGCCGAGCTTACTTGCCGCCAGGCGTACATGACGATAGACTCTCACGGCGACATAGATCGTCCTCGCTATCTCCAGACTTCCCATAATTCCCATGTAGTCGTGGCCGCTCTGGCTATGTGCTTGTCTGGCTATGAGGTATAAAAATCAGTCTGTTGATTGTAAGATCTAAGAGGTGGATTTCGTGGACTAGGGAAATGTTTGCATTGGCCATGTATGTGGTTAGGACCTTGAAATTAGTTTGAGAATTATCGTATTAGTTTTGGATGGTGCAAACCATCAAATTGTTAAAATTGTTTCGATTGCCTCAGTCCTTCATATGGGTTAATGCCCGATTGACCTCGGCCTCTAGAGGTGAGGCTGACTGTCTCGCAAACATAAGGAACACGTTGTCCGTGCACGCTTGCGCGTAGACGTTGAGGTCTCTGAGATCTCGGAGTAGGGAGTGTAGGACGAGATTCCAAAGGGTTGGACCGGCTACTAATGAAAGGCTTCACGAGAGACGATGTACAAATATGAGAAAAAATGTACAAGATCTATTGCGTAGATGCGAAAGGAGAGGATATAAAAGATAAAAAATATAAAAATCCCCAATTCCCGAGAGAGTTATTATGTAACTCTATTACGATTAAAAAAGTACATTTTAAAAACTTAGACATTTGCTTGTAGTATAAATTTCATAAGATAAGCTTTTAAAGTTTATTGACATTAGACTTATATTTTCAAAGTGTGCATTTTATTGTTAAAAAAGAAAAAGAAAACCTTCATAATACTAATGATAGAAAATTATATATATCCTATGTGCATTATATTATGAAGTTCTTTTTGAGATTGCTTATAAAATGTCGAAAGTAATACAGAATTTATTTTTGTTTAATAATAATATTTCGCATTATAAAGAACATAGCAGCAAAGCGTAAAATAAAATTTAAAGTCAAAACAAATGCTCGTAAACCAAACGTAAGCTTTTGCAGTAAATCATTTTTAATGTAGTAGGTTGGCTTTAAAAACGCCATTACTTGTCATTTTTACCCAAGAAAAAGGCTATAAGCGTCGGCATTTCCAGCAGTCCCCTCCGAGTTGTTTGCTCAGCGCTAGAGGAGTTTGTTTAGGCCGGCGACCGCGGGCGTCACTCGCCGACTCAATATCTTCGGCAAATACCTATTATATAAATTCAAACCACTCCTTAGTGCTTCATCAAGAAATCATCACTCTCAATTAAC
This sequence comes from Eumeta japonica, assembly GCA_005406025.1. Lineage (NCBI taxonomy): Eukaryota > Metazoa > Arthropoda > Insecta > Lepidoptera > Psychidae > Eumeta > Eumeta japonica. Next base: position 13,791 of record BGZK01002446.1, on the reverse strand, counting down.
GGAACGCATTAACTTGGCCAATGAAGTGTCTGAATTCTTTCGGCTCTTCGTACATACAACAGGAATAATCTTGAGCATGATGGATACTTAATTATAGGAAACAACAAATTTTTTTGCAGAAACGGAATAATAAGTGACAATCACAATTTCATAATGAAAATAAGCTAATAGGATAAGGTGGGATTGATGATAAAAGTCAATTAATTCTAAAATCGTTTGTTGATGAAACAACTGTATTTATCAAAGGGAAAATTAAATGAAGTAGTCAGTTTTCTAATCGGCTATACAGATGTTTAGATACACTCTTTTCTAATTTAAATGTGCCAAAAAAACTTTATTTATAATAAAAGTAATTTCTGTTAGTAATATGAATTTAATTTGGATCGTGATATAATAATAATAACATCTTCGGACATATATACACAGCACTGGTCCCAAACTAAGCAACGAGGCTTGTATTATGGGTACCAGACAGTTGATATACTTCATACACACTTTTTTTTTCTTTTTTAAATATATACGTATAAGACATAGAAACACCCAGACTCAAGACAAACATTAATTTTAAATCAAATAAATAAATGTTTGTCTTGTGCGGGAATCGAACCCACGACCACAGCGCAACAAGTAGGGTCACTACCACGGCGCCAATCAGATATTGATTGCTTGTTGCCATTCAATACAATTTCAGTCTCGATTTCGAAGGCAACTTTATTTCAGAAATTTTATATCGTATGTTCCATGTATTAAGAACGCCACTTTATGCTGGAACATTCTATTTTTTACTAGTTCCGCAATTTCGTGCGCACGGAATTTATTCTTAAAAAACAACTGAGAGCATTAACCGATCTTGATGAAATAAAGCCTATATGATACTTCAAGCTATACTCAAGTTACATATTAAAGCTTCATGAAAACTTACCGAGTAGTTTTGGTGATCCACTATTTCGAACAGACAAACAAATAGCTATAGTTTCTAAAAAAACCTTTATTTTATTCCATTACACTTCTTACATTACGCGCAATCAGTTTTTGAGAAATATTCTCGATGTACCACAGCTTTAATATTTGCACAGATCTTCATATTTCATTCCATATACTTTAATATTCCATATTTCTGATTCATTTTGATAAACACTAAATTACAATCTGTTGAATCTAGTAATAATTCTATAGCAGTGGCGGATTTATAATTTTTATGAGTGTAGGCCACTTTATTTCCGCCGCCCCATGTACCTTTCTAAAATAATAATTTTCTAAAATCTGCCGCCCCTAGGACGCTGCCGCCCCCTAGGCCGCGGCCTACACGGCCTATTGACAAATCCAGGACTGTTCTATAGAGAAGAAATGATTTTTTTGTTCACCTTTCAGCTAGCTCTAAAATACATGCATATAAGCTGAATTTCCAGTAAGGTAATTTACAACGATGCCACACTTGATATTCTTTAACACGGAGCGCTGTTAGGACACGCGATATCCAAGTCCAATTAGCCAGAGCACGATCGTTACGCGAAAGGCAAATTTATTTTCCTTTACCGGGCCATTATCGAGGAGTGGCCTAACTTTCTGTAACAAGAGCGAGGGACTCGAATCAACGGCTCAAAGAGTTGTTTCGTTTTGTTTGTCGGCCACCACTAAATACTTTTTTCCACTTAACAACCCCCTTCAAAGTTTTCTATTAAATTTTGTAGTACCTACTCGTGATTTTTCCTTATTCATTGTTTTTTTTTTGATGTATTTTTTGATGATAATAAGAATCGTTGCCTACACATATTTGCCTCTGTCATGTATTTTGTTAACATTTATTTATGTTGTCTATGAAATATAAAATATTTATATGTACATAACCTACGAATGGGTCGGAATTTGAAGCGTTCATATATTTATTTCATCAACAATGAGATAATATCAAATGAGTTTGAGACTGCTCTGGGACTTTTGCAAAATCTGAATAATTACGAACCTGCTTAAGGCCATTCTTGATTCATAATAATCTTACAATACACAAATTTAAATATGTAAAATCAAAACAAAATAAAAGAAATATAATACACAATGTATTCATACTTGAAACATGATGATTTCTGAAATACCTAGAACGTTCTGAATTGACACACTCTCACAGAATACGGACGTGAAGTAACAGTGTCTGCTGTTTTGTTTAATCCAGTTAGTGAAAGGTGGTCCATTTCCCCGTCCATTAGCCTATTTCTCTTCCCTTAAAAACCCCGTTTCTATCCAAGAGGCCGGAAAAGAATCTGTAACTCTTCCGGGTTTGTAAAAGTTCACAGGAAGTATGACCATCTGCTGACTGGTAGTTCGATTGGTCGTCTTCCATTCAAAAATATTAAAAAAAATAAGCTGTATTATTCGGGGATATTATAGCTTTTTATGAGTGAAAGAATTTTTAGATACTGCAACAGCACAAATATACAGATGATATTTGGGAAAATTTTGATCCTCTATTTTACGCAGGAAGCATCTTAATTGTAAAGAAATTTTGAGAATCGGTTCTATAGTTCGGTTCAATAGAACAACTATGCGAACGAATCCTCCCGCTTGTGTACACGACAATTACCAGTTTCATAGTAATCAGAAAAAATGACTTAGGCTTGAACAGAAAATGAACTCTATGTAAAATATGATCACAATCCATTCAACCTTTTTGAAGATTCGCTAAGACATATAAACAAATAGAAATTATAGAGATCTATCTGTATACAGCAAGAGTAAAAAATTAAGAATTATAATTATAGATTACGTGCGTTATGAATTAAAGATCATGACAAAATTTTATAAGAATATAATATATAAATTTTCATAAATTAGCACACGTAGATAAGAAAAAAGTAACTTGTTTCAATATCTCTATCCAAAAACTGTTCAGCCGCTTCGAAGATTAACTCAGACAAACAAACATACACATCCCTTATGTAATAGCCTGTTATTTGCGCAATTACATGTTCCAACTGTGCATCAATTTTCATCACAATCGGTCATACCGTTTTTAAATAATAAAGACACACACATACATAGACAGACAGATAGATGTAAATTTTAAAAATAGCGTAATTGGGATCGTTGAGTTTGTAAAACTAATATTTATAAAAAAAATTGACAAAGAATTTTATTGTATTGTACATGTCGAAGCTACAGATTTATATAGTAGTAGATTTAAAAGCATTGTGGGCGTCCTCTGAAAAGCAGGTATCAAGATAATGAGAACAAAATGTTACCAAAGTTACTACTACGACTTTTAAAATAAATCAAGTAAGTTTTAATAGCGTTTACATAATAATGTACATAATCAAATTTTTTTTATCTTTAACAGTGCATTGTTACTTCATTAGGATTTATGTTGGCAGAAATATAATTTAGATAAAAAAAATGTATAGGTGTATACTTTTTAAAGTAATTTCAATATAGTTTGTGAAATATCAAAGATTCGATGTAAAGATATGATAGAAGTTTAGCGCAGGGTAATTACTCAGCCCAAAGTAATTACCCAGTTACTTAACATTTAATTAACATCTAATTAGATGTTAAGTAATAAGGTGCATTTCAAAAGGTCGATACAGAAGCAAGAAACCAGCCCCTTAAGTCAGCTTCAATGCCTTTTACACAAAGAAGAAAAACTTGAGAATACAAGAACACATGCTTTTCATTATAGTACATAGTGTAATATAGTTCGTCTATAGAGATCGAAATTAACAATGTAAATTCACTACAGCCGCTAGATAAATTTGTTGCAAGTGTAAAAATATACTCTTCACAACTTAAGTTTTAGAACTTAAAATTATGATACGACAAATGAGAGATGACATGTCAATCTGAAAGATTCAATGATATTTAGAATGGAAGTGTTACAGTAAAAAAGGATGTTTTGAATTTTACCTCAAAATCTATAAACTTCGAAAACAGTTAAAAATGCAAACCAGGGATTTTATTTTTAATCGAAACGAATTATTTTAATTGTACTAAGCCGTCGTTTCAGCTTATGACTAAAAGATAACAGGCAAGTATAGATATAAATAATTTTGAAGTATTACTCTGGCAAAAGAGCTTTCTGCTATGAAACCACAAGTGTAATAGAGTTATTGTAAAGTATAAAATCACAAAATGAAATGTTCGTTGATAGATTGTAATGATTTCACCGCAGAGGCATTACCTTTACACATTCTTTTATTTCAGATTAGTTCATTAAAATTTAAGTGCTTTAGGATAGGTCAGTGAGTATTTGGGAGCTCTTAATAAATGATTAACATTTAAGACCAGTGGTAGATGTGTTAGTTGAATTAAAAGTTTCGATTCCCGATCTAAAGTAAATCGACCAATTGCTTCACCTTTCGAAGAACATATTAAACTGTGGATCTTGGACGATTCGTGAATCGGCTCAGACGCGAACCACACCGACATGGATGGTCGATAGTCAAAACTCTTCAACCTGAAATAAAAGAAATATTGTAAGAATCATAGAATGAAATGGAAACAGTGTGTGCTTACCGTGCAGTACCAAAAATCGGAATGACGTCAACCAATGCAGTGACGACGTTGGAGATCTGGTTTTCGTGTATGTCCTGTGGTATTCGCGCCTGTCATCTGTTAATGATCGCTACTACCCATGACATGACAACTTTTAAAACTGATGGCTTATGCTCTCCATGGCACAGAGGCAGAAGCTTATCTACTTTGATTTAAAGTAAAAAATTTATACTCAATTCGCGTGAGGCTAGGATTCGAACCCCGTAATTTCTGGTTCGTTGGTATATATTAAGTCGTCTTAACATTCTAAAACACGGAGCGATTTTCAACTTCTGTAGTGGATTTGCTCATGGTCAGGGATTGGCCTCTATTTATTCTAAATCGGCGTAGCTTCCTAGTTTACTGTCAATCTTTCCGTTTCTTATTGTAAATGTTAATTTGAAACATTTTTAGAGTTTGAATAAGTTTCCTACTTTGATTTCCTTATGTTCACATACTAAATGCATATACTGAATGCACAAATACACTACACAAGTGTCACGCACACCGCGACTCAGATGGTGAACGATCGAAAAATAGCGGTGGCCACGGCTGTTTGGAATTTTAGGTGGCTTGATTAATGTTTTAATTTTTAATTAAATAGTAAAAACGGTATGAGTGCTTATAGAACTTGGACACTGAGAGTTCCGTACAAACTGAATTATATGTGTTTTTTTTTTAATTTTATCAATCAAGTATAGACAATATTAGCCTGTTTTCGATACCGATATCGACGAGATATTGGATCCAGGAAAAACCGAAACTTTTGATTTTTTTTTTCGTCTTTCTTTGAAAATCCGATTTTAAGGAAATCTTAACTTTTCATGGCGCTAAGTTACAAAATGTTCTCCCACATATTGAAATAGATTATGGTCCACACTTCGGTTGCAAGTGTAAGTTTGTAATCATTAGAAATATTTTTTCAAATGATATAACTAGAAACTGTTGTTTTTCAGATTTTTTGATTCACTTGTGCTGTAAGACCTTTCTTTCATCTTGGAGAATTACATGATTCTGGGTCAATAGGAAGTACCCTATAAATTTTTATTTATTTGCGAGTTTTATAATGCAAGACAAAAGTCGTCGTATCAGGGCCTTATTTTTCGACTACGTTAAATTAGAATCTTGATTTTTATTACAGCTCTAAGAGACAGTAAATATTAATTCTGAATGTTAATTTGAACTGATTCTTCCACTTGTTCGTGAGTAAAAGGGTCTTGACAAACAGACGGTCAGAGTGACAAAGAATTGCGGGTTCGTACCCGAAATACGGGTTCCTTATTCCGTTATTGGTATGGAATACTAAAAATAAGAATTAAAACGTGATTTAAGCATTCTGCTCTTGGAAATCAGGGAACAGGCTTGCCAGAAACAGAGTAAGCAAAAGGGTCAGCAACACGAAGAGTATTTATTCTATGTGTAGACTAAAGTGATGTAGGTAAATGCTAAATATGGAACTATCGATCAAGTGATTAGAATCCAGATGAAATTAATCCTCTTTGAAATCGAAACTGCTAATGGAAATCTATACGTCTATGCAAATATGATAACTTGCAGACATTTTTAGAATTATAAAATAGTTAAAGTTTTTAATTCTATCGTGTCGCGATAAATACATGTATTTTTTTAACATTATTTTGAAAATAAATAATAATTCCAGACACAGAAGAAACGACTTGAAAACCGAAGAGTGATATTTTTGCGAGATCGTGGTGATGAGAGCGTCCAGAGTGACATCACTGCGAAGACTTTTATCCGGCAGAGACAATTTAAAAAAGAATATAAACGCATATATATCACAATGCACATTCTGGCTTAATAAAGTCGAGATGATTAATGGAATGGCTGATTTCATCTCCGAACGTAGTATTCCTATACCTTATCGTACACCCTTATCGTAACCCTGGATGCTCCACAATTTCTCAAGGCCTGTTATATTTGGAACTATTGCAACAGAGTGCATTGAGATGATTAGGGTAGCAGAAATGCAATCAAGAAATTACCATTCTTTTTCTACTTCAATTTGTTTCGATAAATAGTATTTTAATTTATTTTACGATTGTAAATTTAATGGACAATTTATATTAACAATCCATTAAGATAATTAAAATTATCATAACATATAAATGACCTTAATTTAGATGTTACGATAATTTAGAAGACACCGACTTAAAAAAATAAATCATTAAAAAAATAAATGATTTCTATTACAATAATTACTAAATTATATTTAGTTGTACACGTTAAGGTGCTATGGAAAGTTTTTCGAAGGAAACGATCACGCGGCAGAAAGGAATTTTGTTGAAGTAGGATAAGTAACGAATTTGCATTGGTAATTTAATTGTGCCTCCCGGCAGGCTAATGACGGAGACAGAATTTCACTTATTATGGAGTAGTTCGTAATTAAATTCGAAAGTCTAATTAAAATGTCACTTTGTATAAAGCCCCTTTGAATTTCGTTAAAGACATTAATTTAAATCAATAATTCGGGAAAAAATTTAGATACTTATTACATGAACTAACTTGTTTAGTAGAGAATATTTGTTTTTTTATGAAGTAGTAAACGAGAAAATGTACTTTGAATGAAAATAGCTTTAAAAATAATTGAATTGCTTTTATTCATTAGCATTATTTTAACATGTCAGCGAGGCAAGAAATATATGCAAAGATTTTAACCATGTGGAAATTTATAGTCTCTGCCCACCCTTCTGGCAAATAGGCATGAGTTTATATTATTATACATTTTTTATTATTTAAGTACATAATTTTAAAATATCATAGAAGTGATTTGTAAATAATTACGTCTAGCAACACAATAAAATTGTAATGAAACAGTGTTTGTGAATTGTTTGTGCAGAAGAATAAGAGACACACGGTAAATGAATGAGACGAGAGACCAAAAATTGCATTTTTAATTTTAACGTCGAGCTGCTTTTTCATTTGAGTATGGATTTTCAACTATTCTTTGAAAAATTTTTCAATATTAACGACTTGAGAGGTCCATAAAATATCATATTTAAAAAAAATTATAATCCTTATTACATTTGAACAATGCAAAAATAATATGATAGAGTACAGGTTTGAAATGCATAATATTATTATTGTGAATTTTAAACCGAACTACTTTCATAAAAATAATAGGCTAAAAGAATAGTCTTCTTGATGTAAAATGTCATTAATAACCCCGGGAAGAACAACTTGTTTCATTTGTATGAATTTTGATTGACCAGATTAGTCCCGAAATTACTGTTTAGTGCTTTACGGACAATAGAAGATGACGCGTTAATGATTTTGTTTCAAAATAAGGAATTTTCAAAAGTATCGTTCGTGGGAATATATGAAAATTAGAGTGTTGAAAGTCCAGTAAAGTAGTTATTAGCAATCGATAAGCGATCTGTAAAATCTGTTTTAGTGAATGCTTAGTGTGTATGAGTATCACAATTATAGTTGAATATACATTATGTTCGTTGTAATATTTTTTTTTATCTCAATCCTCGCACTCCCTGTAGCAATAGAATGTAACAATATGCAAGAGATATGACATATACAATTATGTATGAGTGAGTGTAGTTTAATATTTAATATAGTTTAATGTATAATTCCGTATGTATGCTTCTAATTGTTGTGACTTCAATTGTATCGAATCAATTTCATTGAAGGAAAAAAAAAATGAAAACAATAAATGTAATTGATGAGAAATCTAGTGGACGGATTTGTAAGTTCCAGATACTCATTTGGTGCAAGTTTATTTTCACTATTTTCGTATCAATGATGTTTAAAAGAAATATGTTTGGTAACGTTTTTATAGCTAAACGAAATTGTATTAATTATGTGACGCAAAATCGGAGGGAAGAACACGTTTAGCTAGTTGGTTTGCTCTTGACTTTTATGAGATGGCCAGATATGACACGACCACCGACTCAACCCTAAAGTGCACGCTCCGTCTGCATTATCCGAAGTTACTGTAGCTACACTGAAAAAAATATTGGAGGTGCTATTTACCTTCCAACACTGTAGCTATTGTGGATGGTAATGTAGACAGAATTTCTGTAGTAAGTACTATATATTTACTCTGCGTTCTGTTCCCATTACAATTAAAATACAGTAAAATTTTATTATGTTGTAAGCATCTTTAATATAATACACAATACTATCGTATGGTATTGAATAGAATCAGAGGGTAATAGACACAAGCATAGAGTATTTGTGAATGACGTCACAAATATTATTACAAAATTTTATGGTAGTACGTATCTTCATATAATATTCGCTACTATAGAATGTTATCATTACAGTTGCACGATAAACACTACAAAGTCAATATAGTACTGCAACGTGACGTCGTTAGTATATTTTATATGTCACAAGTTTTAACTCGAACGCATTTCGAAAGGTTTAACGGTTTTGCAGTTCAGTAACCAATAAAGAGGCTTCATAGATTTGTTTCGACTGCATCGAGTCATTTCATTGGTTAATGAGAAAATTCGCCTGACGTTAATCAGAAAGTATTCTTATTAGAACTCGTAACTTATTCGTGGCCGTATTTAAAAGAATTTCGTGTAAAATACCGTTTTATTTGTAGTAACACAAATTAATAATTGTTTCAATAAATTAATATTTTAGTTTAAATTGTGTTCAAGTTCGTAAATTTAAGAAACTATTTAAAAATCAGTCATGGATGAAGAAACTCAAACCCTACTCACGCAGTGGAAAATGGATGATTATATTGAATTATTCAAAGGTAAGTCGTATTAAATTTTAATATGTATATCGATGTAATAACCAAAATAACCAAAATACAACATCCATCCTTGCTGATATACTGACATTTACTTCTTTGTCTCAACATCAAAGTATTCTCTATTCTTGTTGTATATGGGCAAAACATAAGAATCTTTTATTTTTTATTATAGACCTGCGTAGTGTTTGATTTCCCAGAAAAACCTGAAAGCAATCAGAGTGGGGTTGCTGTGGAAAACGCCAAGGAGTTTTCTGATGTATCTGATTTTATTCTGAATATAAACAATGTAAGTTTATTCTTCACAAAATGCAGATCGGTCTCATTTGACACTCTAGGGTCTTTTAGACTTTGTCAATTAGTTAAATGATTTTTATAAATGTAGTGTAGCATAAAAAAAATGGGACGCCACTAAATAATTGTAATATTGAGGTTAATTAAATTAACCAATTAATTTGTTCAAAAGTTCTCCATATTAAAAACTAATTAATGCTTGTCAAAACAATTATATTGTAACTCTATAAACATCAGTAATTTTAAAGGCAGTATTCAGAAGGTCAAGAAAACAGTGTTTATGTTCTCTTAATGTTATTAACAAATTAACTGTGAATTTGATGTAGAATCGTTACAAAAAAAATATAGTCAATTAAGAAACTAATTTTTAGCGTTCCGTATCCAAAAAATGGAACCCTATTACTAAGACTCTTCTGTTCGGCTGTCTGTCTCTCACCAGGCTGTATCTCATGAAAATTTCAACTGTCTTGCTATCACGGTAGTTAGACAGTTGAAATTTTCACAGATGATGTATTTCTGTTGTCGCTGTAACAACAAATACTAAAAACAAAATAAAATAGGTATTTAAGTGGGGCTCCCATACAACAAACGTGATTTTTTTGCCATTTTTTTTCTTGATCTTAATAACGACAACAGGTAGAAACTTGAAATATTTGCAGAATATTTATATTTACTTATATTCACTTTAAAAATAAATGCCTATTAATTCAAATAAAAATAAAAACTAAAAAAAGGAGATATGTTACAGAACCCTTCGTGCGCGAATCTGATTCGCACTTAGCCGGTTTTTCTATTATCACTTAGTGTTAAATAAAAGTCCTAATTAATTACATCCATATAAAAGCTTGTTAATAATACATATAATGTTATTTATTTATTTAGAATTAGTAGATGCTTATGTATGGAAATCAAATACCTTGATTTGATTGATTGAATCTATGTTACAGAATAATTTATATGAATTGTTGCACTCATCGCAAGATGGAAGAAGTATTCTTGCTGCATATAAAACATCTGGGAGTACTAGATTCTGCTGGTCGCAGCAAAATATGCAATTTAATCATTAAAGAAGAATTAAAAAATGATCCTTCAAGAATTATTCCATCTTCCCGGATGTTACAGTGGGCTCATGAAATAACTATAATTTTTCCAAAAGAAAATAAGGCAACATATTACTTGCCGTACATAAATTTTCACCAGGAGTTAGAAGACTTGCCTCTGGGAAACTACAAGATTGCTACCACAACAGAAAAGAGAGTACAGAAAGTCTGGTCTAATAAGCAGAAGGTCATCATCATCGTCAACTCCTCCGCGCTCACCTATTACTTAGAAAGTGTGAGCAGTGATAATGGTAAGAAGATTTTAATTTAATTTTATAAATGCAGTTTTGTATTTAATGATTTTCTACCAAAAGAGCTGTGTTATATGGGATTTTGTGGTTTAAAATTGTTTAGTAAATTACCAAGAACATTAAAACTTTTCTTTAAATGTACGAAGACAGCACAGTATTTATTTAATATGAAATACTTACCAATTTAAATAATATTACATTTAACAATGTAAAAAAATGTTAAACATATAATATTATAAAAATTATTACTATAATGAATGTACTAAGATAGTAATTTCCTGAAAATGCTGTATTTCAGCTTTATTTGAGTTTGAAGACTCTTCTGACCTTCTCCAATGGTTAGAAAACTGTACTGATCCTTGGGACACTGTTGAATCTCATTGGATTAGAACTGCAGGAACTAGGCTCAAACTGGTAAAAACACTAATGCCCCAGCCTCAGTATATATAAATAAATATCCTGCACTAAAAACCAACAGGTTATATATTGGTAAGTACAATGAAATATTTAAATATATGTAATATAAAAGCATAGATACTTTAGAGACATTTATGAACCATTTATAAATACTTTTGATTTAGACCTATCTAATATTGAGTGCTAGCATCTAAATTACAATTAATAATTCTTATTACACATGTGTCATAAATATCATGTTTCTATATAATTTTTACTAAAAAATTGTTCAATTGTGATTGAAATGGTTTTCTAATTATTATTTTGGACATTAATGTATACCTATTTAATTTTGACATTAATATGTGCTTATTTGCAATTTTCTTGCAGTTGCTGAAGGATTTTGATTTCCTTTATCCATCTTCTAACCAAAAACTATGGAATAATTTCCCAATCTACAAACAAAATATCTTGAATGCAGCTAGAAAGAAACTCTCTATCCTAAAAGATGTCTCAACAAAATCACTACCCGTGACTATCTGATTTGGCTGAAAGTTTGTACTCGTTTTATGTAGGAAATTCAAAGCTTCTTTTGCAAAGCACTATATGCAATATAGTGGCGAAAATTTAAAACCAAAATTTCATTTCTTAACACATTATCATCAAATAATTCACAAATTAGGGCCTCCAGTTCTTTTGTGGTCCATGAGGTTTGAGGCTAAGCACAGAACCTTTAAAATTGCTGCTCAGTCTTCTTCTAACAGAAAAAATATATGTAAAACATTAGCTATAAGACAACAGTTACAATTGAATGAGATTTTTTTGAAGGGTAAATTGGGTGACAGTGTACATGCAGGTCCTGGCAAAGAGGAATGTGTAACTTTTTCTTCTAAGATATTAGATGCAGTTAATATTGCAACTCAAAATACCTTATTTCAAGTTACATGGGCTAAAGTCAAAGGTACACTATACAAAAAAGAAAATGTTTTGACTGTTGATGTACTTGATGAAAACTATGTATTTGGCATTATAAAAAATATATATTTACATGGACAAAAAGATGTAATCTTTTATTGTAAGCTTCTCATTACAATTGCTTTTGATCAACACACATATGCATATGAGGTAAATGAAACTAGTAATTATGTGTATCTTAAACAAAGTTCCTTGATTTCTCCAATACCAAACAATATTAATGTAGACTCAAAAGGTCAACTGTTAATAACTATCAGAGGCTCAATTTAAGAATGCTACAATCTTATTTGAAAAAATACTAAAACTTGTTAACTGATTTTTAAATAGTTCAATAATAATTAAATGATATTACTCTTTATACCTAATTGTAAAATACTTATTGTTTGTTGTACCCAAGTAATGTCTTATTTTTATATTTTGTCTTACTAATGTGATTGGCAATATATCTGACAATAGTAAGTAAATATTAAATGTTTTTTTGCAATGTAAATGAATAATTTTTTCCTTCTTATATATTAATTAGGAATCCTTAGAATAATACATACAAATCTGTATTAGGTTGATTTCAATTTTTCTGTAAATTTTACAGTCCAATATTTTTAGGCTATGAGAATTTAGTATTAAGAATTTGTGTATAGATATGGTAAGATATGAATATGTAATAATATGTATAATCTATCTGATTTTCCATCTTGAATATTAGACAATAAACTTTAAAGTACTGCATGTAAGCAATTATAAAATTAGCATATTGACTATTAAATTAAATAAATGATTAGATATAAACATGATTTTTTTTTAATTTATTCTGAATTTTAATCCCAGTAATTTATGATAGGGTTATTTTGGTCATGTGATTCATGTCTCATGTGAGATTACATATATTTAACGAAAACAGTAATTCGCATTCTCACAAACTTCGTACAATACATTTAAGTATTGTGAGAGGTATCCGAGAATGCGGATTACTGTTTTCGTTAAATATGCAATGTCACATGAGACATTGAATCACGTGACTTGAAAATAACCCTCATATTCTGTAATTATAACCATACTTCACTGTAGTTGATTACTATATTTCAGTAATGCATATTCTACAATATGGTATTAGTCACACAATACGATAGTAATCATCACACCCCACTTTTATAGTGCTAACATTAAAGAAGGTAACTGTTGACATTTAATATTGTAATTACTACAGAAAATGTAATAGTTACTAGTAGTATTTATGGTGATAAATACATTCTAACATAATAGTACTTACCCTAATAGAGTGTTGAGAACACATTAGAGACGTTAATGGTGACAAACAAATTGTAATCATTACACTAAAAAGATAAAAGTTATGATGTCATAATATTAATGACGTCATTACACGTACCATCCTTATAGTAATTTATTAACAATCTATAGAGGATAATCATTACAATCCAGACTGCTGTCCCATATGTGACCCTCTGTATGGGTACTCACAACAGAAATTCTGTACCTACAACTATATTTTTTTTCAGTG
>BGZK01002445.1:0-56740 GCA_005406025.1 Eumeta japonica | reverse complement strand
CGTCCGCTTTGAATCAACAAAAGCACCCCCTTCATTACTATCAAAAATATTGTTAATTGTTACCTAGTAATGTAAAGCAGGAAAGTTTTTCCTGGTACCTGTCTTTCTTTTCTACAGACATTTTGACAGTAGAAGGATTTCTCAACTTAAAAACATTTGAGTTAGTGCGTCCGTTGGTTGCATGTCCATTTACGCTTTCATCGACTGTGTTCTCCATGACAACTTATGACACTCAAGTCAAGAATGTAGATCATCAACTGACATATTCACTGCCACATAACGATCTCAGAAAATATGGCAAACACCTACTCAAATTAATTTTAAATATTTACATTTTTGTACGCAAGTAGATCGTCTACTCGCGTACAAAAGTGTGAGCAAATGATATGGTCTGCGTTTGCTGATTTTATACAAACAGTTAGAAAATTTTTAATAGTTCAGCTATTAACCTCGTGCTTCTCGATAAGCTGTTAAGCAAATTTTGTTACTAAATGCATTGAGAAACTACATGTTTAAATAAATAAAAACCGGACAAGTGCGCATTGAACTCGCCCACTGAGGGTGCCGTACAAATTTGGAGGTACATATTGTAAATAGCTCACGAATCGAGTCTCGCAGTTTTTTCCGAGATTTTCCAGAAATTCAGTTTCCAAAACCTATAATTATATACTTATAGGAAATTATGGTTTTACTAACAGTTCATACCTAAATTAGTTAGGTAACATAATTAACGATATTTTTATGATTTAATTACAAATGTATGATTTTCAGATTTTTTCCTATATGTGTAGTATAAGACAGTATTACTGGCCAAATTTCATAGTTCTGGATCAACGGAAAATACTCTATAAATGTTGATTTTCTTGAGTGTGTCAAAATAAATGTTTTTTGCGGCATAAGTTGCCGTATCTTTCTTTCACTTTAACTTAGAAGTTTGATACTTTTCACAACTTCAAAGGGATTATAAACTTGAGTATATGGTTTTAATTTCAACTGGATACCTCCACACGTTCCCGAGACAAAGGGTTTTGACAGACAGACAGACGGATGGACGGACGGACAATAAAGTGATCCTATAAGGGTTCTGTTTTTTCTTTTGAGGTATGGAATTATAAAAAACCCTTGTCCCAAAATAGTACATAGCTAAAAATACAAAACAAAGGTAAAATGATATAAAATTAAGAAACTTGGATTTGTTGAATGGGAATAAGATCTTGCAGAAAGCCTCCGTTGTTGTAGACAGTGCGCCGTGGATCCGAAGCAGGAAACGAGACGCCTAACTGTGTATACACACCTGTATATTCTGCTAAAGCAGTTAATATCTGTTACATTTTTCAGTATAAACACATCAAAGTTTAGAGATGTAAACACATCAAAGATCTAAATTTCATTTGTTATCGGGAATCTATAAGTATGTAATTTTTTTTAAACAATTGTTCAAGCTTTCTCCTGAGCACAAGGAAATTTCACATGACTTTGATGCGTTGTGCTGAAAACTTTGATTCTGTAAGTTTTAACTATAAAGAGTTTCAATGTCTATATTTGAGCACATTGTACAAATAAGCTTACATAATAAACGCAAGAAACAGTTTCTATGACGCTCCGTTCCCCAACTGAACATGCAGTGACAACAATTCGGAGCGGCACGCGCGTGTTCGCGATCTGCAGTGGGCGCCACCGTCGCCTCTTAAGCCCTGAAATTAACTGAAAACGTATTTCGAGCATTGTCTCTAGAGCCGAGTCCGCCGCTGGAGTGACGCGGGCGGCGCCGCCATTGTGTCGTCGGCGCGCACGTCGCCTTATTTTGTTTCCATGAAACCCGCTACTACTGGACCTCTCTAAAACGAACACCTCATTTAATTTTTCGAAGGTTCTACGACGAAGGAAAATAGCGAACGCCGAGTGAACCACTGCACATCGTTAAACTTATAGCGACAATTATATTTTCACTTGCGGTTATGTTTTTGCTTATCGCGATGACTTTACTTATACGACATCTTACCGTCGATTTAATTTCATCCTTGAAGATATCGTCGTAGATATCACTAAGACGATCTTTTTATTGTACCAAATGAGAGTCTCTATTAACTTTAATTTATTTAAAATATCTATACTAGCAATATTACATTAATTCAAAGTATAAAGTATGAAACGAAATACGTTAAATCGAATAGTTCACATGCGGTAGAAGTGAAACCTTCGGAAAACTGATCTACGAGAGAATAAGACGAACGCAGTCACTCTGAGGGCTGGGGCCATATAGGGCACATTTACTATAATATTTATATAACATTTAAAAGGTATTTTACATTATATTATTCAGACTCTATATTTTCTATTTTTATAAATGACAATATCCAGGCTCATATAAGTACACACTGTCTTGAATTCTATCTTATTTCACATTCTACCTTCTCTCGCAGGCTAAATATATAGATATATATGTCTGTCTCTTTTTAGTGATACTTTCATTTTATTCGATTTCAAATCACAACGGCACTAAAAGAGTTTTCATTTCAAAATATATAAAATTTAATAAACACAAAGTAGTACATAGGTACAGTGTTTACCTATAAATAAATATATTTCAAGCGAATTCACGATATGAAAATATGTAGTACATATCTTCTATTTTTATCTCACACTAGTACAAAAATATGTCGTATTTTGTCGGACGACGAACAATGCCCAAAAATAATAAAAGGCGATTCGGTCCGAGATGTCGTCACGTAAGAAACACCACACGCCGCAAGCGCGACGCGGCGTAACGGCGCAACTTGTAACGGGCGGGGCGGGGCGCGCGCGGGGGACACGCGACATAAATTCCCGAAAATAACGATTCCTTACAGCTGCGCGTTACAAGCGAACTACGATCTTTAGCTCGCAGGCGACACGCGCGCGGCCGATCGAGCATTAGCGTCTTCTCGTTGAGAGTTTACGAAGCGCGTGCGAGCTCCTACGGCCGCGCCGAACCCTGCGGGATATAACATTTTTATATTCGAAATTAGCATAGAGGTTTGAAGTTTGTCATTCAATCCCTATTGTGATCCAAGTTTTCGAAACGGAGAATGACATCTTGGATCGTTAGGTGGTGAGCGGGCGAATAGATCTATGTATGTGATTGCCATATATCGACCGATCCGTGCCCCGGAGAGCACGCCAATCTTTGGGCGCGGGGCCGGGGCCGCTGACGGCCGTCCTCGTCACGTCGGTGGCCCGCGGGCGCCGGCGCGGACGGCGGGGCCCGAGCCCTCGATCCGAAATGAAAAGGGGCGGACGAGGAAATCAGACAAGACCGCTCGGCGGGTGCTTTGAACGCTAAGAACCTATATGTATAGTTACATATTACTGGCTTACACACAAAAGCTTTGTACTTTTCTTTTTAATGTAACGCTTAACAAGTCTTATATATGTTATTGTAATGATCGACTTCGACATTAAAGCTGTTGTTTAGCTTACAGGGCCATGAATGTACCCTAGAAAAAATTAAGCATTGAACTGTTTGTTGTCTGCGAATTTTATATTTTTACTGGTCTTCTAGTAATGACTCAATCAAATAAGATTGTAATTCGAAACATGAATCACTTACCTAATTTTTTGTTAAGCAATAGATACATAGAAAATTCTAGTTAGAAAATCGTGCGATTAGCATAATAAGACTAATAAAAAAGTAATTGGGCAAAAGAGGTTTGTGCGGTATTTTCGCATTTTCGTTGGGATACAATAAATTCTCATTAGAAAAGCTTATGAGCTAAATCGATAACGAGGAAATTACGTACAATCCTATATTCTTTCCTGTAGAACTATCGTTCTAAATATGCGTAGCTTAGAATGCTAAAAACTGATTATAATATTATATCATGATTATTATACTATTTATCATATTTTTTATAACAAAACAATCAGAAGCTCCTGCTATAGACTTCATTTGATTAACTGAATGATAGGGGGAAAACCAAGAGCGAAGAGTGTCTTTGAGCATTTCCCTTTCATCCTATTGTCAGGCATTATCTTAAAGTCTGAAGTGATGAAAAAACAATAGCGTCCGAAGGGCCGAGCAAGATGAAAGTGTAGCTCGGACGGCCCTTCTGGCGGACGGCCGCCACCGCGCGAGTTCTGTCAGCGGATCTGGAATCCGGTTCGAAGGTTTTTCGCCGGCACCCACACAGTTCTGTGCAGTGAAGTGACGTGAATATAATATTTTATTTGTTTACTTTTATAGAACAAATCCCTTCATCTTTTATAAAAACCGATCTCGCTACTAGTGTTGTTTCGATGCGATCACGCTCTCCACTTAAATATCGATTCCACTGTTGGATCTGTCCCCTTTTTTCCGTTTTTGTTCTTACTTTCTTAAGTTCATAAGGTCCTCGTTTCCAATTCTCTTACCACTTTTAATTTTGATTCTAGACATATTCCAGTTAGTCTCGCTTCAGCTCCGACTTTAGACTCTGATCTTCAATTCGATTCAGGTACCGCTGTCAATTTAAATTCTGGTACTACCTCTAATTCCGATACCGATTTCGAGTTCAGTTCAGATACCAGGTCGCATTCTCCGGTCATGGGATAACTATCAATTCTAAACCCTGTACTAATGCCTTTGTCAGTGCCTTCTTATGCATTACTGCTAACAATCATAAATTATTATTTTTATTGGAATTTTTGTAATTCTGTAAAATTCGCCAATATCCTATTTCAAATAATAATCTGTCTCTATATGAAATTGATTTTAAATCATTATAATGTGATTGCACGACAAACATCCAAACAAACTTGCCTTTCCATATATAATATTAGCGGCCGTTTCCCGTCCGCTTCGCTGTTGCTGGATTAACAGGGAAATAATTCTTTCCAACTCCAATCCCTCCCTAAATTTATATTTCATTTCTATTGTCTCTTGAATAAATAATATTGTACATAATATTTTAAGCGGTAGTACATTTCAACCTAAAATTTGAGAATAATATACCTTTTTTCAACATCAGATTGGACATAAAAACATACGGACATTTTATCAACATGATGTATAAGTTATCATTTGTGCAATTGCATGTTCGTACTGAATTCAATAAAGATCAAACTTTAACAAAATTGGAAACACTTTTATATAATAATAAAAGATCATAAAGAAAGACGGATAAAATTTTTAAAAATTATGTACAAAGTTAAGTACATTTTAAAATAAATATTCATCACAAAGTTTTACAAAATTTTGTATGTACAGACAACGCTTAAATATCGGTAAAGATAAAAGCTTTTTCGCGTCCTATAAGTAAAGAGTTGCAGTAAAACCTCTGTGGTTGGGCCGTTTGTATCTGGCTAGTTTTGATACCGTTTCAAAGATGACATTTTAAAAAAATTAAAATTAAAATTAAAAACGGTGTCTCGCCATTTTTCTATAGTTTTTTAGTTCAACAAAATAAGTGAATCTAACGTAAAGATTCGACAGATTTTGAAGTTTTCTTAATAAAAAAGTAAAAATTCAACATGAGTCGCGAAACAATTTGTGTTGTTTATGGATCTAATGCAGTGTCGGTAAGAATAGCGTAAAACTGGTTCAAGCGTTTTTAGTTCAGTAATTTTAATGTCAAAGATGAACGTCGCTCTTGTCGACCTGTTATGTATAAATCAGATGCGATTTTAGAAAAAGAAGAGCAAGTTTGGCATATTAATTCTTATTATATAACTAAAAAAAACTGAGAATTGACCACAAAATAGTTTCGGCCCATTTGAAAAAAAACTGGATGTGCAAAAAAGCTCGATACTTGGGTCCCACATGAATTCACTGAAAGAAATCTAGTGATCCGTGTACTCATTTGCGATTTTCTATTAAAATGCAATGAGACCGAACCATCTTTGAAAAGATTGATAATTGGTGATGAAAACTAGATTTCCTAAGACAAGAGCGAGCGTAAAAGACCATGGTTAAAAAGCAAGCGAGCTCCACAGACTATGTCGAAACCCTAATTAACTCGCAACAAGTTGATGCTATTTGTATGGTAGAATTGGAAGGGCATTCTTCAAATGAGCTTTTACCGCCGAGAAAAATCATCAGTTTGCATCTCTACTGCAAACAGCTGAGGAGACTCAAATAAGAATTAGAGATGTAGAGATGAAAAGGTCGGAGTAGATGAATAGAAATGATGTGTGTGGTTTTTCACCATGATTACGTCAGATCACACACATCTTTAGCCACTCGGCAAATATTGAGAGAGTTCGGTTCAGAAGTGTTAACGCACCCACCATATAGCTCTAACCTTGCATTCTCAGCTCTAACCTTGCATTCTCAGATATTCACCTGTTTCGTTGTCTTCAGAGTCCATTAGATAGTGTTAGGTTAACAACAAGAAAGGACTGTCAAAAGTATACGTTGCAGTTTTTTAAACAGAAGTCCGAAGATTTCTAAAACAATAGGTTTATGTCACTACTTATTAAAGTACTTTAAATAAATAATAATTAAAGTACTTTAATATCATCTGTGTCAATAAGAACAGATTGTAAAAAATCCTTCGAAATCGGCTAATCTGTAAGGGGTTAGACATCGTCAAGGGATTTTAAGTCATCCAATCCCAAAAATGTACAGTACAACATACGAAACTCTGCTGCCGTGAAGTTAGTTACGACGGCACCGCAGTAGCATAAAATAGAAATGCGGGGGAGGAGAAGCAGGGGTAGGAAAGTGTTGTAGCTGTACATCGCATCATTCGCAGGCAATTCACAGCGGCAAAGTTTCGTGAGTTGTACTGTAGCTGATGCTGTTGAACTGTGCTGTAACAGTCGTCGTACTAAATTTCTTTGTAATCAGTCAAACCGTATGCATTCTCAGTAATTCTCATGAAATGTTTCAAACAATTTATCGAGATAATAATTTATACTCTATCATTTGCACAACCGCATGTTTTTGCTGTATACCAAATTTCATTTAAAGATAGCAATCAGCAAAGCTTGAGCAGTAGTTTAATTATAAGGAGAGAGATATAGACAAATAGACAAAAATTTGAAAAACGGTGAATATATACTAAGTGTGCCATGAAAATATATTTATTACAAAATTTGACAAAAACATACATATAGACATAGGCTATAAATTAATGTATTAGTATAGATGGAAGGTAACATTTTACATAGTTTATTGATAATTCTAGAAACAGTTTAATAGATGGAGTTAATAAAGCCAATAAAAATATATGGTAAATAGAGTTCAGTTCAGTTCTGTGAGTTAATGTACGTGAATAAGAATTTGTATCTAATATAATGGAACAGTTTATAAGGAACGTCGACTCTTTTAGATATCCTGGGCTATGCTACGACAATTCTTTTGGAATGTACCCAGAACGTTGACAAGCATACACATTTTATAATTTACCACTACTACAAACAAATAAATAGATGTAAAACGGAACTCGTACTCTGTAGGGATTCGTTGCCTAATTCATACATGTGTAATACTCTGAATCCATTTTCATTTATAGGTAATAATGATTGTCGATAAATGAAAATGGGTTCGTAGATCAGTGAGCTGATTCGGTATGGACAACTTGCATTGTAGTTCCCCGTTTGCGCGCGATCGAGCCGAGCGACACGGCGACTGTAGAGGGCGCGCCGGCGTCGGTTCAGTAGTTTTGGAACGCCATCAAGACCGTATAATTACGGCGAGCGCCCTCGAGGTGAGCTGTTTCGCGATTTGTGCGGCGACACGCCCGCCCGAGTGCTCCGCCGGACCTTTTCGAGTGACTACTTTTTGTGCTGAATTCGCAAATTTTGGGAATTTCCTCCCGTGGAAAATTCCAGGTACGCCGATGTACATTGTAATATTTAAGGCGGAAAAATCTCTTCTACTTCACCTCAACGTCGGAGCGTAGAACCATTTATAAAGCATATAATCACTCACGACATAATATGATATACCGAATAAAAACCTTTACAGACAAGAACGTTACCTTTAAATATGAATGCATTGCGTTACGCGTATTACCGAAATTATGTAATAAGTCGTCGCCGATCGGTCGTAGACGACGTGCTACCGCGGGGAGCCCAGCGCGGGCCGGGCCCTCGCGGCCGCCCCGGCCCGCGCCCGTTAATTCGGAGGTGAATTATAGCGCACTTCCACCGCGAGCGAGCGTCCGGGCCCGGCGGATACGACGGGCTGATTATGACGGATGTTTGACGTGTTTTGTGCGTGTTGCGCGGCGCGCGCCTCCAGATGAATTGTTTGCCGTATCGGCCTAAATAATTGAACGACGCTCGCGCGCCGGCGGCCCGCGCGCCGAGCGCGCCCACGAGTCGGCGTCGAGCTTTCGGCGTTCGTCGTCGAGGCTCCTGCTCCGATCGCGTTCCTTTTTATAAGAATCTGTAAGGCATCGAAACGCTGTTTCAAACTATATCTTAGCAAATATATTAATATAATCAAAAGAGACACATTACAAAAAGGTTTTTCTCCGCGATGACGTGAACTTTCAGAATGATAACTATGTGAGCGGTCGTGGCTGCTTGGTTTGTGTAGTGCGTTTTCGTGTCACCATATTGTTAATATCGAATATATTGTAAATATTCAATGACTTGTTAGCATAATACAATAAAATTTCGGTCAATCGTTACGGTTTGTCCTATTCAGATACAAACAATAATAAAATGTTCAACAAACAAAAGATACACAAAGAACAAACACAATCCATTTTATTTTAATGCTTACTTATTTTAATCATCGAAACTCGAGAATGGTAAAATGTAATGTTATTTCAAATCACCACGTTAAAAGAGAAGTTCATCGAGCCCGGTGTTTAAGAGCAGGGTTATCTTCAATTTTTTGGCCGAGAATTTATTATTTTATGCTGACTGAATAAAATTTTTACATATTAAAATAACAATTTCTATTTTCTCGGGTAAATATGAACAGTCATTCCATTCACTGCCGTCACATTGAAAAAAGAACATGTTCGGGTGAGACTTCACCTGCCACATAAAAGAGCGACAACGAAAAACAAATATAGTTCCCGTGGAGCGCTCGTCAGCGCCGGCCGCCGCGCCGCCGTCGCCGCCGTAAAGCTTTCTGCCGAAATTCCTGCGCGAAGTAACTTCCCGTCCCATTTCCTTTTGCACTATACATTTTTCTGCACGTGAAAGATTTATTTGGAAACTCGAAAGTGCCACCGCGATCACGGGGAGTGGGCCGTGCCGAAATTAATTTTACACGTTTTCTCGCATAGAGGAGAGGGAAGGTCGGATACAACAACAACTCGACGAATTTCCATAACCTTATGAAAAGTTTTCAGGATGACACCCTGAAGGACTCGCTCGTAAACAAGGTTACAAGTTTGGGGTTCGAATCATATATAACTTTAAGTTTACCGACGCTAGAGGGCGCTGCCGCCGTCTAAGTTATTATTCCGTAGCTCGTTTAATTTCTTTGAAGTGGCGCACTGTCTTGGGTTGTTTTTCTTGTTAGTTTGTCTTTGTCGTAATAATTTATTAGCCGAGAATTCGCAGGTAGGCTCATACAACAATACGGAACACTATTACACAACATCTTAAAAAAATGAACAAATACAAACCTTAGATTAAACATAAAATAAACAAAGCAAATATTGCATAAACTTGATGGATTTTAAATGATTTGCACCATTCGATAGAATATGTATTAAAAATGTTTGAGAATCCTAGTTTGCACTAAATGTCCTTGGTACCTCTCCTATGTCTTTTTTTATGATGTATTAAAAAAGGTCACACTTAATTTCTTCGAATTATAGACTAGCGTAATCTTAAATGGTACCTTGAATTTGAGGGCGATCCCAAACAGTAGTTATCACGATCTACGTATATATTATCATTTCAATTATAATATGGTGATCCAGTTATCACAGCTTTATACTTATATGTCTATCGATCATTTCCTTACCTGTGATTAAGACGAGCGACTTATGTTTTCACTATAATGCTCTGCTCGTTGCTTTGCATGAATACTCGTTCGTGTTTGACTGCCAAGTACACGCCGCGAACCTAGGAATGCGTTATGGATGTCTTTATGAACTTTCAGCGTTATATCGAATACCTCTATTAATTTCCTTGTACCATTGCGTGCATTATTTATTTTATTACTGAAACTACAGCCGTCCCTTTCCGAAAACCCTTTCCAAATAAAACGATTTCAAATTTTACTCGACAACGTCAACGATTTCAACTACCTTGGTATTATATCAAAATGTTCTTATATTCAAGCGAAACGTCTTTCATAAAATCAAATATAAGAAGGTTATTCGCTTCTAAAGTGTAATATTTTGTGATTCAGCAATTAAAATTGAATATTAAATAGCAAAATTTTCCGCGAACGAATGATTCAGATGTCTTCTTTGATATTTCAGATCGCGGACAAATTAAATTTCGTCTTCGGGAATTTATTTATCGCTTTGCGTTATTTCTGTATCTCTGTTCAAAAGATAAGTATTTTGTTTATATCACAAGATATTAATTTGTTAGAATTACCACCCAATTTCTCCTCAAATGTTTATTCATGACGATTGTGGTGCCGTAAAGGGCTTAATAAGCGGGGTAGAATGAGGATACGTAATTGGTAAAATTATATAAATTAGCTCGAGTATTACACTCCCTTCAAAATTCTGAATGTTGTTTCATGTCAGCACAGGTCGAGCAATGGAATATTGCTATAAATGACTCATTTTCAAGCTGATTATGTCGACACTTATATAAATTGTAAACATCTAAATATGGATTAAACCTAAACTTAATTTTATAATTTAATTTGTTTTTAATTTTAATTATACAATTAAGGTTCAGGAAAGAAGCATTAGATATGCTAATATGGCATTCATCA
The DNA here is from genome assembly GCA_005406025.1 of Eumeta japonica. NCBI lineage: Eukaryota > Metazoa > Arthropoda > Insecta > Lepidoptera > Psychidae > Eumeta > Eumeta japonica. The sequence goes on along the minus strand of BGZK01002445.1, from coordinate 45,912 downwards.
AAATGGATCAGCATCGAAATTAGAACAAAGGTAAAAATCGGTATTAAATTTGGAAGCTAGATCGAATCAGGATTTTATTTTTAGAATAATAGATTTAGGATTTTAAATGTAAGGATAAAAAGAACTTAGTTTATGTTCACACGTACGGATCTCCGGGCTTTAACTAGTCCTAGCAATGACATCGGGATATAATACAGCAATAATACTGAAGTCTTGGTACCAGCTACGCTATGCGGGCGACGCTGCGACCCTAAGCTCGTTCGTAGTAATATCACGAGTGGTCAATTGTAATCACAACAAATCAACGAAAACGTTAAAGTAATAAAAAGTCGAAGTACTCGTAATTACTAACGCTACCGATGCGGACGTGGCCAACAAAATTGATAATGCTCGACCCCAGGAGGCTTGTTAGATTGAACTATTTCCTGATAGTCGATATCATTTTAATATACACAATATTCGAAATGAAAAAAAAAACTGAAAAGCTTTCATTTTGCTTATAAATGATCTATATATTATATAAAAATGGATGACGGTCTGTCCGAAACTAACGACTTTGCCGCCGTTGACCAAACACCATGAAAGTTGGTACACGTATGTACGTTTGCAGAGTAGGTTTTTATGTAATCTATTTGAATGTTTGCCGTTTTGTAATATTCAACCAAACTACTACACCATTCCAAAAATTTTTACACTAAGAGAAAGGTACTCTGTTCAAGAGATTTATTTTATTTTAGAATACTATTGGGACTGAAAGCGAGACAGGGAGGAAAATAGAATGTCGAGACCGGGGCCGTAATTGAAAGGGGACCGGAGTCGGTACCGGGCGTGGGACTGGGATTGGGACCGAGAGCGCGATCGCAAGCGAATTCACGAACAGTACCGCCACCAGAACAGGAACAGATCGGACGTCCACGCGGGCGACACCGCGGCCGGATGAATCGATGGGCATTTTTGATCGGAATTTAAAAGATATTAAAAAACGTTAATAGAAATTTCCAACTGAGTTAGCAGTGGAGGGAGGGCGGGGAAGAAAGAAAGAGTTATGAAATTAAAAGTTTACACGAATCATGAAATGACAGCCCTTTAATAACATGTTTATCTTAAAAACAAAATTATTAAATCATTACTAAAAAGTGACAGTGTAAAAAAAATGAGTTACAATTTTCTCTTCATCGAGATTCCTTTGTAATAAAAAGATTTAAAAAAAAAAAAGCGCGAGAATAGAAAAAACAAAATGTATATTTCTATTTTTAACTTCTTGTTTTTTAGAGTCTATTAAAAATTTAAAATAGCTCCTTTATGGCTCAATTAAATAAATTTTTTCGTTCCTGTTTTGAAAATCACAAGTTTTAACTATTTGCGTTAAAAAACATGACGTGCCCCATTGAACATATCATCGGACTACACAATCTATTCAACAACGCGAATAATGCAAACTGCGATTTCAATAATCAGTTATGAAAACTTCAAGCAAATATTCTCTAAGTCTTTTGAATAAATCAGTATTTTGAATATTTCTTCGGCATTCGGTTGTTTCGAAAGAAAGAAATTTTTAAGAAGAAGAAAGAGTTTTGAAAGAATTCTTTCAAAGTATAGTGTATACTGTCTTGTAATATCATTACCGCTTAACCAGATTATGAATTAGGAAGTTATGTTTTATGGAGGTACGTAATGAAATGTACGTATGAAACCACAGAGCACGAAACGATATTTTAAAAGGAGAGTAGATAATGACATGTGTTTGCTTATTCTTATTTCGTCATTGATCACATCCTCACAGAAAAGTCACGAAAATTATTTATCTAATTCGTATAACGAGTTACAAAGTTGTGCACTCAACATATTCCTCAATTGCCGGATGTGCTTAAGTTGTGGTTAGGTCGGGTCCGAGCGCGGCGTTCTCAGCTGGCGAGGCGCCGGAGCGCGCTCATCCGCGAACACCAACGAAACCTTAAAAGTAATAAAGTTCACCGGTTTCGGAGATATCTGCACCTTACGCGTTAGCTTTTAAAAGCATCCGAAGTAGCGGGGCGGCTGTGGCGGCTGTGGCGAGACGAGACTGTAGAATGCTCTATTTTGTGTTTTATTGAAGTGAAACTTCTTATGCAACTTCCAACAAAGATGCGTTTAACGTTTAACGCTACCATGGAGGGGGGTGAAAGCACTGTTGCGTTAAACGCTCCTGGGGAGAGGGAATAGAAAGAAACAGAGCGAGAGTGAATGCGTGGCACTCGAACGCATGCGCGTAGTATACCTGTTACAGGCCAGCGCAAGCGTTAGCAACGAGTAACGTCCAATATTCCAACGCAAGAGGGAAAGAGAAAAAAAAGATACACAAAGGTAGAAAGTAGGAGAGAGAAAGAGAGTGAGTCGGTAGATCCCAAGCACATGCGCGTGGTTATTGAAACATTTCGTATCTTACTTTAGTTATCATAATCCCATTGTAAATGTTATAGATTTGGATATTTCTCCATTCGAAAATGAGAAAGATGCGATCAATTATGAATTGTAAGCAATGTTAATAAAGTTTCTCTTGAAGAAACAATATGAGTTCACTAAAAATTAATTTCTACCCCTTCCTATTTTTATTTTCACATTACGAAGTTTTATTTTTTCGGCGCGGAGGAACTCCACGCACTGTCTTTTTTTATCTATATTTGTTATCATATTCTTGAATTTCTGTTTAAATAATTTTTGTCTACTCAATATAGGCCTGTTGCCTTATACAAAGACAAGGAGACAATATCAAATATACCAAAAAAGGTTTTCGAGTTTACTGGTTAAGAATCGATCTTTATACATAGGCCGCTGTACTCAAATTAGACGCAGTGCGAAATCCAGAGTTAACAAAACATAAGTCTTTAAGTTACCTATCCGCGCAAAAAATTCGCGCATTTTATACAGAATAAGTGCATTTTTCTCCCGTCGTTGTTTTGTGGATACTTTATTTTTAATGAAAATAAGTTTAGCTTTCAATGTATATAGTGCTAAATATTATTGACGTTGTTACCAATCGCTTAGTTTACAGTCGTCAACAATGAACATACGATTTTGAAACACTTTTGTCGGTTAGCTATTTACGAGTCTTGAGGATTGACCACCTCAGTATGTGGCACACATAACCGATGCCACTGTGCCAAACTGTAGGTGCCTCGACTTAAGCAAATAAAATTAACCTGTACAAGATATCGAACTGGTCGTAATACATGTTTTACTGCAACGAAGTTTCATTACGCGGCTTACAGTAGAAGTTGACTGATAGACCTTGTAATATAAAAGATTCCTGCGATAGTTAAAATTTTAACAAAATCTGTTGTGAAATTTGGGAAAAATAATTATACTTAAAGCTGCTTCTATATTCACCGGCGGGCATGTCCGACGCACAGAAAGGGGTGCAGTCGTACAAAGAATAATAATGCACTGGTATCTTCATTTCCTCTAGTATGACTCTATCCCTCTCTATCAGCTGCACGCGCTCACCTGTGTATATTGATTATGCCATTGATAATATCGTTATTTTTTGAATTATGGTATCTATTAGTATGTATTTAATAGCTTCGCATACAAAACTTTGCTAAAATACGACAAAATTAAAATGCATAAACGACAAAATAAAAGAGTAATTAAAATAGTATAGTTTATTAAGGGCGTTTATAAATTAATTATGTACAAGAAAAATTTAAAATTAGTTATCAATTTAAAATCTAAGTCTTCTACAAAAACACTATCAATGCAAGAAAAATAATTCTTTTGCAAAGATTTATGTTGGTTAAAATTGGTACGGTATAATTAAAATATTTCATTTCTTTCAAAAGAAAAATTATATTTTTATTCGCTATTTCAAATGCTTATACAAAATTTGCTTAAGTGTAAGTAAAGTAAACTGCACATAGACAAGAAATATGGTCCGTATCAGCTCCGATCCACGGCTGGAGTTTACTCTACTGCTTTGAATTTGAAACCAAAATTTAGAGCTTTATCTAGCTATTATTCCTGTTGCATCTTTTTTGTCTAAATCACAAAAAAAAGGTTCTTTCGTCATATATTACGTATTAAATAACAGATGTACTAAAATAAATTAATAACGTTCGAGTGTAATTAAATGAAAATACTGAAAATATAAATGAAGAAATTGTAGATAATAAAATTACAATTAATGTTTATTTAAGGTTCTGGAAATAAAAGTTTTAATACTAATGATTTAAAAAAATATATAGTTTCGTTTAATATTTTAAGAAAAATTATCAGTTATAAAAAATTATATACAAAATAGTGAATTATAAATTATGTAAAAATAAAAATAACAGACACAGTGACATAAATTAACGTTTAAGGGCAATTAAATTGAATGAAATATAATATTTAATGAATTAACATATTGATAAAGTACTAACAGCGCCATTTGTTTTCTTTATTATTGTTAAGTTCGTCAATCTGCACAATTGCATAATTTTCGAAATTGATAATAAATGTACCTCATATATATAATTATTGAATTTAGTCGCATGGAGGGAGCGTAATGTTTTTTCGTTATTATAATTTAATATATGAAACTTATCACCGCGGGACCTTATGACATTTCCACAGCAAATTCTAATGATATCGGGCAAAGTTCGATCGCCTAGGTCACAGTTTGATCTGTCAGACATAATACCAATATCTTATACCACCGGGCGGTGAAACCAGTATCAAAACCGGCTGGTCCATCTTACGTTTGTCAACACTAAAATAAAGATACGGAATTCTTTTAGTTCGCGCTTGGCCATTTTCATGAACGAGGCACAGCGAAATCTGAATGCAGTGGGTCGTACCTCGGCGACAGTTCAAAACAGTCAGCGGTGGGCGCGCGCGGGGTTCGGGCCCCCCACCTAACTAATTCCGGTGGAAGCATTCAAATTTATTTACCTTCTGTCCGTCGCAGGCCGTCTCGGAGGCTCCACCGCGCCTCCCCTTTCTTCTGCGACTTGTTCTTCCGCTCTCGGACCGATTTCTCACCGCAGAATGTTTTTTTTCATGCCGTTTCATTCTCTTACTTATCGTTCCTAGAGACATAGGGCAGTCGCCCGGCGGCCGCTCCTGCTCTGTTTTTGACGTAATATGACGCCGTTAATGTTGTGGATCGAGTTGTGCATGCGGCTCGTTTCATTTGTTATTGACAGAAAATAAAAGAACACCGTCGTTTAATAGCTGCTGTTGTCTGTTTTGTTACACATACAGTTAATAGTGAGTTTTTAGGATGCCGCAGGCAAATGTGAGAAACGCATTCCTCATGGTTCCGTGTCATTCGATACTCTTATGACCTCGGGAACTTTATACTTTTTTCATTTTCCCTCATGGTGGCGGTCACAGACCACTACTTGCGGTAAAATAAACGTTTTATGTTAATATGTTCTCCGCGAGTTCCCGCTTCAGCCTCGGTCGTTCGTAAAAACTCCTTTCCACTTGAGGGACAAACGAACTGAGCGATAAATATTCCGGTCCGATTATTCTTTTTGTATCGTGTAATAATTTGCTTTTTCACATCTGTAGGTACGAAAGGTCTGCGTAAATTTATTGCTTTAACTCGATATTCATTTTCGTGTCGAGTCTGCTATTTTTTATCAAATTCCATTAGTGTACCCTTCGGGGATAATATTTTATCTCGTTCTTTGTTTATGAATCTGATTCTCGGAATCTGATTCTCATCCATTATTTCAGTAGTGGAAATGGATGGTTCGATATCTTTCAGAGGAGAAAAACATAATCCACCGACCGGCCGATTCTTTGAAATTTGTCCGATCATAAATACGTGACTTACTGTGGAGACGAGACTCAACTCTACTTTCAGCGTCCATTTCAGACATTATAGACCATTAAAAATCAATTTAATCCTAAAAATTACTTTTAAAATTATACATACATCCAGTGATATGGTTTTGTGTCATTTTTATTTCACACTCCAAAACCTATTTTATAGTGTGGATATGTTAATATAATGTAAACAATTTCAATTCTTACTCAATGTTAGATAAAGTATTAATTAATAGACCTTATACTGTTAAAAACTTCCAATATAATGGAGACTGACCACTAACGTAAACTAATTCTATCTCTAGCCGGGAATTACCGCTTTTGTTATGGGCGACCTCCTTTATTGTTGATAGATATTACTATCAGTTTGTCACTATCGATTGCGTTCCCAGACCTGATCGGGTGCGTGTTCGCAGGTGAGGGTGGCGGCGTCGGGGCGGTGCGCGGCATGCGGCGCGGCCCGCTGCTGCCGCTGCTGCTGCTGGCGCTGCTGCGCGCGCGCGGCCTGCTCGCCGCGTCCTCAGGTCAGCGTATAATATCTGTAGCACACACACATACATAAAAATTGTTGCTATTAAAACTTTTATGTACTATAAATAAATCTAAATTGAAATTTTTTTTTTCAAAATACAGTCCGAATTTGTTAATAAACAGGAAATGCTGTCCATGATTTTTTATTGAACACATGGGGTATTTGAAGCAAGAAAAGTGTTTCGAGAAAGTGTAAATCTTCGAATACCAACTGATCTACTTCATGATATCCTAATTATCATGAGTGGTGAATTGCGCCGTGCCCTGCGGTATATGTACATTTATATGAAACAAGTAGTTTTTTACTAGAAGGATTTATAATTTATAATTTAAACGGACGAATCTGATTCGATTTTGTACAATTTTCCCACATCGAGCCAATCCCTCGATTCGTTTAAAAACAGTTTAAAACAATCAGTAGCGACGAGAATCGACAGAGGTTTGACGTCCACGACCGACTGCAGCGCGGCTGCGCGCTAATAAACGTCTGCGAACGCTTTTAAACAGATTAATAGAAAGAGAGCTGACGACGGGCGGGCGGGGCCGACGTGTGCGTAGGCGGTTATCTAGAACAGCGGGCGGCCGCCGAGGAGGAATAGAGCCCGCCGCCCGCCGCCCGCCGCCCATCTCTATGTTTGTCCGTGTATTTGTCTGTCTATATTTGTCAATGTTTCTGTTTGTCTGTGTCGTAGATTCCTAACAGATAATCAAAATTCAATGCTGTTTTTATTTGAAGACACCTGTACGTGGAATATTTTTTCATGTTTTGATGGATATCTATAAATCCGTTTGTAAGTTATAAAACAAGGAATTATTTATTTTATATTTTCATAACGAACTCTTCCTTTTACAGCACACCTGCTGGGTTCAGTTCTTATAGGTATTGCAAATTCGTCTTTATAAATTACACCCTATATCAAAATTCAAATGTACGTCCATATTAGGTTACCAAACTACATCTCTTTGTCCTTCAGGCCTGTCCATTTTTAGTTTCATAAATATATTTCTTGTAAACAATGAACTACAAAAGATTGATTCAACTCATTGTATATATATATATATATATATATATATATATATATATATATACCATGAGTTGAAAATAAAAATTAGTTCATTTTTAAATTTAAGAATTCTTAATTGAACTTGAATTTAAAATAAACAAAAAATTATACTTCAAGATATTGTCAACCCTTAAATGCGTCGGACGTTCGCTAAGTAAACAAAATAGTTAGTGAGAACTACCGAAATTGGAATAGAGTAGAAAAAAACAAGTCCCAATATGTGAACTGACGTATTAGTCCAAAAATTTAATTCAATAGGATTTAAGACTTGGGCTTATCTCTTCAGGCGTTGCCACATCCGTAGCGACAACGTGTGTAATTATTTCGTTCCGAGTTCGCTAATTTAAGCTATTTCTTTAGTGGTGTCCCGCTGCATTTGGTCAACATTGGTTTAAATCTATTAAGTATTGTTGAATATTTAAGTATACCTTTTTTAAAATAATAATCAAATTTTATGACAGATAGCCCTGGTAGAATACATTATTAGACTTTATGCTAGCAGACTGATATATAATAATTATTAGAGGAGATGTACTTCTATCGCATACCTTCAATATGCCTGCATTCTTTTATAACAATTTTAATTTTTTTAATTTTGAAAGGGGGGGTTCACCATACTACAATAATAATCGAGACAAAAATTATTTGACTGAACAAAATTTATACCAAAAATAACTAAATTCTCAAAAATTAAAAAAGTATGTTTTTTCTATAAAATAGGATTCGCCTTTTAACCTTGTGTTACTTTATCAAAGCGGAGAAGCTCCAAAAATACTCAAAATAACACTAGGTACTCGCTATTTATAATTACGTGTGTTAACGGTGATCTAAAATACAATAGTACAGCCCACAATTTTACAAACGAACAAATATCAGGAAGTCACGATGCAGCTCCGCGAGACAACGCAGCAGAACGGGGGCAGTAGGGATCTGTTTATATTTAGCGCGTAGTTGTATCAGCTGTTTTTCACTCGGCTGCTCGAGCACATCCTCCCACAATCTATTTATTACAGAACTAGGGAAGCACACCGTACGCGTTTCGGTGGAGAAAAGGGAAAGACGAGCAACGACTTGGTCAGTACCTTGTCGACGTCCTTAACGGGGGCTTGATGAGGGGCTAAAAAATTTATTGGTGAATGACTAATAAGGCATTATGTGTGTTTATATATTTAAATACAAACGAAAAAAAAATGTGTCAAGGCAGAAAACAACTCCCTCTAATAAGAAAACACGATAACAATACAAAACATTAAATTTATTTTGTTAGAAGACTTAAATGGGTGCTTTCGCTGACGGCTCGAGTCCCGTCTGGAGCCGTCCCCGCGGTGATTACATTTTAAAGTATAATGGCGGCGCGAAACTGATTACTTTCGAATAACGTTGTAACTATTAAAGAAGTTGCCTTTACTTAGTGAAAGTTTTGTTTACCCGCCCACCGTCGCCACTGGCCGAGCGCGGCCGCGCCCGCCCGCGCCGCCCGCGCCGCGTGTGCCGCCCGCTCCGGCTTATGGGATTATTATAATGAAAAATTAGAAAGTTCTTGAAAATTCAATCATTGAACTGTTATACATTAAACAATTTTAATAGAGTTGTCCGTTTTATATTAAAAATAAAATATTTTTAAATTGAAAACTTGTTTAGCACAGTTGAGGTTGGAAATTTGATGAAAAGAACTGGCGACAATAAAAAAAGACAATAAAATGAGACAGAATGTGAAATGATACGGAATACGATGGTAAGATATATGTGTGCTCATACGCGTCTGTGTATTGTCCTTTGTTGTAATTGAAAATTTAAAGTCTGACTAATATAATGTAAATAACTTTTAAACATGGTACTAATATTGTAATAAATAATCTCTAGAATTATTCCTTTCCTGATACAGCTATCGTTTCACTCTTTCTTAATTTAGTTTTCAGAAGGTTTCAATTTGACCACGTCTTTTATACGTTCATAACAAAATAATATGCAAATGTTTAATACGAAAAACTTTAAGTCCAATCAAAATGTTGTTTTTTTATAACTTTTGTTTATATTGATTTGCAAACGCATGCGCAAGTGCAGTGCATTTACAATGGCATTATCCTGATGGTGCACGCATTGTGCTGGTGTATGCACGATGCTGGCTAATGTGATTACGGAGACGAACACCACAACTCCAGGGATTGTGAATACATTGTCCTCATTCGTTTCGATAAGCGCTCTGACCGGAGCTGATAAAGCTACGTCAGTTGCAGATGATAGAGAGGTAAAGATAGTGTCAGACACACCGAAATGAATTGGTTCTCGAATTTGAATAATTTTTTTCTTGCATTGTCAAAGAGAAAATGAATTTGCCACCAGAAAATAGGTGGTCATTGACGCCTTTGGCCACTCGTGTACAAATATTATTGCGGGTAAATTAGTAATAACTTGTTTTCCGAGCGACGTTCGAACTTTTTTGTCATAGACAAAGTTTGTAAATGTGATTATAAAGTATTTCAAGCTTTTTTAAAATATGGATTATATTATTTTACGGAAAAAATACAATTGAACGTATTTTTAAAAAGTGCGGGTTAAAATCGCTCAAGGAGAGTTGCGTATTATAAATTATCACATTATTTATGCTAATGTTTTAAATCTGACTAAAATTGAATAGCTAAGTAGATTTTTTTATAAAATAAAAGTAAATTTATTATACAAAGTTATCGTAAATAAGAATTTAAACCCAACTTCTTCGTGGGTTATCATAGCAACTATTCAAGCGAGAATCTAGCTCTCAAAATGGTGGTAGTTACAATCACCCGAAAATCGGCCAACTGCGAGTCGTTGTATGACCTCGCTCATGATCGATATAATCCATTCTCACAAAATAGATGTTTACAAAATATATGACATCTTGACCAAGATTTAGTACAGTGTATCACGTGGGCGAAGTCATATGGTAAATACTGGTAAATTAATAAACCTGTAATATGCTTGTTCATTCGTACACGAAAATTAAAAATGTGAATGTGTGCTAGTACATCACAATGTCACATTTAAACTCTAAACTACTGAACCGATTTAGATGAAACTTTTACAATTCTCAAGGATATCAAATCAAATTAAACGCTAGTATATATTTTCCATTCAAAAATTTATTTAGGTGCTTACTTAAATTACAAACTCAAGTTCACGTTTCTTCTTCGTTAAAACGTTGATGATTTCATATCCAGGTTCACATCTTCGTCCATATTTAAGAGAACTAGTCCAGATAATCTATCCTACGCCCCTGAGGTACGCAGGCGAGACTTTACTCTGCGAAAAATAGCGAAAGGCCACAGATCGTGGTCGCATGTCTCCGGTATGGCGGGATTGTTTTCACGTTCTCTTTTCTTTTCGGCCATCCAGAGGTGGTATTCGTTTGTAACAGTCGATTCTCTGCCGCTAATGAATAGCCGGTACTGATGATCCACTTTTTCCACTGTCTCGATATCGATGTGCCAGTTCCTGACCCTAATATTTGGTTTAGATAGGAAAACTCCCATTTGAAATAATCTCCGAAGACAGTCTCAAATCACTAATAAATCAATCTAATAGAGGTAGGTGTATAAATTGATTTCCGAAAGTACTCTATTAATAATTGGACCAGTTCGTTTGCCTTGGAACTGTACGTGGAGATTTTAATGTAACATCCAACTGTTTTGCTTGCTCTATCGCTTGAATTATTTTATGTGACTAATCGTTTTGGAGTTTCGTTCGTAACTGAGGCTCTTTTGATGTCAACCGATGCAGTTTGCAGGAATCGGTTCAGCGAAACTGTAGTTCCTAAAATATATATATAAAAAATAATCATTTTGTAATCAACATATATATATATGTTTTGATAATATACCTAGAATATCGGTTATGCATATCGATGATATAATATCATCAGTTTATCGATCTCAATAGACCGTGATAGGGTGACGTTACAAGTGTATTAGGATTGTGGGCATGCCCACCGTGGCCCACAAGGGTGGAACCGCATTTACAACTGTTAGAACAATTGAGCTTATTAGTGGTGTGTAAGATTAAATAGAATATTTTACATACGTCATTTTATTTTATATGCTTCACTAGCCCTGCTATTCACGAATAATTTCCATTTCTCATAGGAACTCAAAGACTTAAGCATCTTTATTTAGGTTTATCTATATGCTCTGAGCGAGGCTGTATATTCTGTAATTTTTCATTCAAATTGTAAGTTAGTCGATTTCAGAATTAATAATTTTTTTATAGTTTTCATATTTTAAAGTACTATTTTTAAAATAATAGAAAAAATATATTTATATCTCACATTGCAAGTCCGTTTATTTAATCGTCACATAAAGAACAAAAAGGTTTTTTTTAATTATTTTCTATATTTACCTAAAGAATTAATTATGAAATTCGAAATTTGTATACGTACGATATACTTACGTCTATGACGAAGTCATCAAATTTGCTTACCAAATTACAATTTTTATCGATTAATAAATTTGTACTACTTGGGCTGTGATAAACGGACAATCAGACGGACAGATGGACACGAAAGTAGATCTATACAGTTTGGAATTTTTTCGTCTAATATACGGATCCTAAAATAGGTAAAATTGACTGATGTATGTGTAAATATTCTTTGTGTAAAATAATTTGCATGTGTCAGACACAACATCAAGGGTCATTAATCCTATCAATTGTATTATGATCATAACATAATTAGATGATAATTTTCAAGTCTCTCAACCAAAAGTGTATTGTCAGGTTGTAGTGCAGCAGGTATTAGGGACGTAGGTCGTTCAAAAGCATAGCGCGGGGGAGCCGGGCGCGGGCGGCGCGGCGAGTGCTTGGAGCGCGGCCAAGCTCCCGAGTGCGGCGCCGCCTTTCGGCGCACTCCCGTCGCGAGCTGCAAACTCCCACTGCTCGGGACAAACGGGACGTGCCGCGCTAAGCGATTTATGTATGTCTTACTCTGAAAACTACAATTTTTGTTTTCACTGTAGTTGGGGAAAGTTTACGAAAGACTTTATTTATGTACGTTCTTTTGAATAAAGTGCATTTTTAATTTTTGTATTGAAAAGGTCTTTGAAATATCTTAACTAGTTTATAGTTCATTTAATGTAGATATATTGGTTTTTGAAGCAAAGGAGCTTATTTTTTTTGTATGTTCTATATTTCAAAAGTCAGAACACAATCGTATTATTGTAAAAACTTCGTCTGGCTGTTTGTTGGAGGCTTCTAGCTATCAGAAAAAAAAACTAGGTACTTGATATACACATACTAATATACTTTGTTTTTTATAAACCATACGTGCACATATATTAATATTTTTAAAACTCGGTGTATCCTTGTAGAGTATGTATATGTATGCAAAAAACATCAGTGATTTCTCTAAGGCGATTTTCACAAAATAAATACGAAGAAAAAATACCCTCGCAATTTCCAGGTTCAAATTATCAAAAGCTAATAGTTCTTTAGTGGGCTACAGTATTGATTTTTATAACGATATTCGCGAGTCAACAATACCTGATTAAAAATCTCTGGTTGGCTGTATCCTCAATACAGCCGTAAGTTTTATACGTCGTGTGTACAAGGATATTCGGGAAAAAAAAGAGAACATTACCCATTAATATCCAACGGAGTTGCATTTATTTCACTAATCACCACGTGAATCGTACTGCATACGTCGTGTCAACACAAGTTCAGGCACCAGCGAATTATCAAATCAAATCAAATCAAATCAAAATTATCTTTATTTCGTAGGTAATGAAATTACACTTGAAATCGTCATTAATAAATTCGTTTCGACATTACCGCCCATTCTAAATGCTGATTCACCGAGAGAAGAATGGGCAAGAAACTCAAGGGTTGCTCTTTTTACTCATCAATACAAAATATTTAGTCATTTATAATTTAGTTGACATTTAAAAATAATATGAAATAACCTGATAGACGAGCAGCTCAATCCCAGGGCCTTTTTTCATTAAAATATTCCAATACGGTATAATAGCCAAAAGTGTATTATATCGATATAATAGATTCATTATGAACGAAGTCACTCTGAGATTTCATAGTGACTTCGTTGATTTATGCATAGATTGATGGCGTCTTACATAAGCTCATATTTACGAAGTGACCCTCATTACAAACAAAAACATAGCGTATCCACGTCAAAAGTGTATTAAAGTCCATTCATTCATCTCCCGACTGAAGTGTCTTTCCGTGAGATTTATTTTATTTTGACGTTTACGTCAATCGTTAACACGGGCGGGCGGTCGGCGCGCGCGCAGGTGTCCTGCCGCTTGCCAACGAAACTTTGGCCGCTTATCTAAATTCGCAGCGGTGAGTAATCGTACGGGGCGCTGTGACAAATTGTGCGCCGTCTCGTAACTCGCTGAGGCTTCGGGGTGTTCATGGGTGAACTTGTTCGTCTTACTGAAATAGCAGATCTTTTGACGAAAGTTCTAATAAAGGATCGAGGTGGTTCATACTACATATGGTCACAGTTGTTCGATGCGCTGCGTCGAGATCGAATAAACGGTATTCTTATGCGGTTCTCCTTTTTAAAGTGAAAGTATTCAGAGAGGCAGATTACTTTATTTAATCTGAAAACAAAAGTCTTTAAATATATCTCGTTGGGCGACGCTGAGGCGGCGTTGCCGTGGTCCAGCTTTCGCGCTACGTCGTGAGATCTAAACGTGAACGAAGACGAAAGGAGCGGGCGGGCAGCGGGGGCGGGCGGCGGGCGGCGCGTGACCCAAATGCCTACCCAACTGGACCCCCATCCCCACCGCCCCCGCCGCGACACCGTGCGGTGCTCACAGACACTGTATACAGTTCATTTGGTCGATCGAATGGTACTGTGAAACACGTACATTCTATTATCATGCCGCTGTTCAAGAACAACACGACCAGGCAACCTCACAGTGTGCGTCCAACGTCCAAAAGACGGTGTGATTAAAAGTTGTCTATTGAAGATTCATTTTACCTAAAATATCTTAGGCAAATTGTTGATATTTTTTAGTTATTCCGAAAATCATGTATAACCGTATAATATATAATAGTCTATAATCGAATTTACCTGGGCTGGGATTTCGTGTTTCTCTTAAAAGTGAATTTAAAGAAATTGAAATTTTAACTGTGGCATCACAATTTAATTATCAAAATTTAATATATATTAAAAAAAATAGATTGTTTTAATGAAAATAGTGATAGATATAATTTCAACACTAGAAAAAAAAACGAACTGTGTTTACATGTTAGTCGACTGCATAGGGTCACGAATTCTTTTAGGGGGCTCTGTGTGCGCATGTTCAATAAGATCTCTGTAGATATGCAAAATTTACCCTTATACAAATTTAAAGTGCTTATTAAGAAAACACATTGCACAAAAGGGTACTAAGCAATCCCTAAATATTTAAATGATAAATGGACATAATGAGCTCGACTTCCTACAGATGTGTTCCTGCAATAGTTTTATATATGATTGGATTTCCATATAATTGGTTTAAAAAGAGCTATTCTCAAGTTTCTTGCTCGTTCTTCTTGAGAGATAACTGGCTTACGAACAAGTGGTAATTAAAAAAAGTGAAAGTAATTAAAAAACTGTATATTTTTTAAATGTTATGACGTATTTCAAATGTTCTGTTATAGCCTACGAAATAAAAATATTTTTTAATTAGAATTTGAATATACATTGTTTGACCAGAACAGTTAACAACTTAAGAACTCAGCTTCTAACCCGCACTGGCTCAATGTCGTCTTTAGCGACTCGTGGCAGCACTGAACTGACACTATAAGCAACTTCTGGTTAATGAAGATTTGATTACCAAACGGCTGTGGGCGTGCGTGCCGATTCATGCGAGCGACGGCTCCTCGAGCAGACAGAGTTCTAGTGGAGTGTTAGGTTTACACCCACCTAAAGAACGCTACATCCGGGCGCAAACCGACTGTAACAGTCCATAATATAATGACGAATTTCCGGTGAGTATTTAAAGATATAAGTGATAATTTCGTATTCGGCTATTCGTGAAATTTAAATGTGAAAGAAAATTGAGGAAGTAAATATAAAGGCATATTCATTTATTCAAATATTATTTTATTTAGTATAACGGATTGTTTATGCAAAATAATTAAATACCATAATAAGATAAAAGTGTACATTTGACGAAATCTTTAACGAATACTGTCCAACAAACTTACAGAAATGGATTGTAAAATTTGTGATAGCATAACATTGCGAAATTTCAAAAGGACCAATGGAACCACACAAAAGTATTTTTAAAAGTCAAACTTTTAAAAATATACTATGCATGTACCACCACAAAAACTAAGTGTGTTCTCATTGGAACATCACACTGGGCAGTATTCTGACGTCACACGTTACGATGAGTATGCAACTGTCTGCAAATGCAGTCATTGCGACATGCGGTCGGCGGGCGCGCTCGTCCCACGGCCGCGGCAGGGACATGCGCGTGCGGCTCACTCGAACACGGTTTACAAATAGAAGGTGGATTTAAGCAGCATTCGGTTGTAACCCGATCCGACAAGGACAAAGGGGATGCGGAACGAGTGTCGATAAAAAATAATAATACGAAATATTATACTTTATATATCGATGAAATGAGTCTCAGCGTATGCTTTCTCCTGGCATGACATTACGTTTGTCTTTCGCTTTCTTTCTCTGTAGAACAATTCTGTTATCGGATATGAATCACATTTTTTTTTTATGTCGCTATCAATTTAACGAGTGAATTGTCAAAGATGATCGTATTAATTTTTGAGATAAAAAATGAAATAAAAAACAGATACATAAAGCTTGTAATGCGTGTACCTACTTATGCTTTTTGTAAGAGCATAAACACGAACCAAGTCATTATTGAGGTATTATCCAACTGACGAATTTGATGATAATTCAATAAGAGAATGACTCCCTTAAAATAAAATTAGATAATAATATCCCTTAATGGTTCATCTCGTAATGCATTGGTGGTTGTTTACACCCTTGCACATTTTGATTGAAAAAAATGTTGCAAATTATTGTTTGTAATATTTTTTTCATATGTTATTTATGTTGAACATGATGTTCTTAAACATTTGTTTTGCATAAATAATTTATAGATTTCTTTTCACTCAGACAATGTTCGGCTTATTTTGGAGATCAGTTCGTGCCCAAGTGCGATTAATTAAAATCTTTAAAGATGTTCTGTAGTACATATTACTACAGAACATCATAATATATTACATTCTCAATTGAGACATAAAAAGTTGGTCATGGTAAAAGAATCCTGAAAAATATTGAGATTTTTAACTATTACCTATCGGCACCCATATAATAAATAGCAATACAAATACATTTTTATACTAGGTAATGCACATTGATTATTATTATTTATTTACATAAGTCATTTTGTTCACGCATATACCAGTACTCATGTACCATAAAGAAAAACAATATGCGATCAAAGTAAATACACATTGTCGTGATCACAGGATAACAAGTGAGTGTATCATCGGATTAGGGCTAAGCAGTCTCGTCCTCGACGTTGTTAGCGAATAATACCACTGGAGGGCAGCGGCGTGGTCGCAGATGGGCCTCACATTTGTCGGTGGAATCCGGCCTGGACTGTCAATGCTACATTTACAAGTTATAGTTAATTAAACACGTGGACGATTATACATCTATATGAACGTAACATACCGCAAATAATTAGCGGATTGAAATTAGGCACATATCAGAGTAAGCTGTCATAGTTTACTTAAATCGTTTACTTTTATTAAATACTCTTGAAGTCTCGTTACCAAAGCTGAATGCCCGTAAAGGAACACGGTTTCTTAATCATCTTCCTTTGTACATATATAGTTCTCAATGCGTGTGAAAAAATAAATGTTATTGAGGTTTTCCTTTTCAAGTAAGACATCGTTAGGCACGACTTGAAAATAGCAACAGACGTTATATCCAGTATAATTTACAGTGCGTTTGCGCAATTTCGGCATTTAAAATTATAATTTAAAATTTATCGCGAAATTAATTTCCCCAGTATTCTAACATGAATGTGTCATGTACCCGTACTGTATTTATTAACAATTCTACTAGCAATAATAAGATGCGCCGGCGACTGTAGTTAGGCGGACTTAGGAAAATTGCCTTTATTTTTATATTAAGCAATTTTTTTTTATCATTTTCATTACCAATTATTTCATTAATGACTAGCTGCATCCGCGGTTGTGCCCGCGTGGGCACAGATTTAACTCTATCATTTTTTATATCGAGTGTCCTTTCGTTGAACTGCCATCCCGATTGCGGTCCATACTATTAAAGTGGAATATAATATTGATTTTACCTGTCACATGGGCAAATAAAAAACTTTAACTTCAATTTGGCTTACACAAACAGTTTTGCATGTATTGTCTATCCTTTAAAACTGTAGAATTGGTGTTTTTTCGAATCGGTACGTCCTTAAAAATTTGCCATCATACGAAAGTTATTTAGAAATTGGCGTACGTAACGACAAAACATTTCCGTGCGTCCCGCGCCCGTTCCCGCGGGCGGCGCGGGCGCGCTCGGCATGGCGGTCACGTCCCCGCGGTACATGCGGACACCCAATTCGCCCTATTATCTGACTCCATAACGCCGCTCGAGTGGCTCCTTCAGGATTTCCCTGGCTCGTCGACCTGAATTACCTGGCTTACGGCTCGTAACATAACTAACAATGCGATCGGGCTCCCTTTTAGCGCGTGCGCCGTACGCGGCCGCGCCGGCCGACGCGGCGCTCCGGAACGAAGTAGGTTCGTATGTCTATGTATTGTATCACGCGTGTCGGTATATATCACGTCCTTGTGTCTGTACAAATGTATACAATAATCACAAATAATAGGCTTTCATCAACATCGTCCCACTTAATCCCCACGCTGATGTATATAACTCGGGGGAAAGTAACGGTTGTGATTAATGAACGAAACAAAAGCGTATTGAATTAAGTTAAAGGTGTGCAAATGTGGATGTTAACGTGTGCTCGAGCGCGTTAAACGGCTAACCCGGCTTAGCGCGTCGGCCCGACTACCACGTAACTTCATTAATTAGTCGGATATTAACAGCTACGTCTTTGTTTGCATTTTGTTAATGATAGATCTTTAAGTTTTGTAATAATATTATTAAATTTTGAAAGCATTCCTGGCACGTTAGCGAAGAAATTACAATCGCTCACACAAAACGATATTGACACTTATGATCTTACAAATCTATCTTTTCTTATTTATTTATCTATAATTTTCAGTATTTATTTTTCATAAACTAAACTCACTTGCATTATTTTTATAATATTGCAAAACAAAATGTTGTACCGTTCTTGTGGGATTGACTAAAAATACATATATAAAGAATTTTATTATTATTATTGTATAAAGACGCCCATTTCCCAGAATGATAAGCAGATCATAGATTTCCACACGCCACGAACTTTGCGTATCTCTTTCTTCTTTGACATCCATTAAACTGTTCCACGCAAGCTTGTTGGTTTCGGGTGCTAAAAATTTGGCTTTTTATTAATATGTATTAGAAAATACTGTAAATTCAAAATCAGAAACTCCAAAAGCGTTTTGAATAGGGACATGAAAAATACTCTCACCCAATTTAAACCTACCCCACGTGCAAACGAAGTGAAAAACGTTTTGTCTGGTCCAAAGGGTTTAGCACAATTATGTAAATTTAAAGAGAGAGTATTTTTCAGGCCTTTAAATATGCACAAGCAAGCTTCGTGATCAAATATCATGAGCATAACGCGTGTGGAGGCCTGCCATCAGACCGATCTGGCGCTATTAAGAGCTTTTCTATTATTATTATTACACTGGTTCTTTAATAGTATTTCAAACACTAAAATATTATCTTCCTTAACAAACGTTTACTCGCAAAGGGCCTTTATCTATAGCGACTATCACTTAAAAGCTTTTCTAAAGCCCTAAAGGGCCTCCTTTATAAACATAAACGCCATAAGAAGGTATTATACGTTACCGTTAGGCTTCCTAAGAGCTTCGGGTATTTCGTTAAATATCACGATCACAAACACGGTCGTACACGAGTAACGCCAACGCGCTCTTGTCACAGTCGGTGTTAGCATAAGAGGCTTACCGGAGCGCGCGCGTCGAATGCGTTATGCAATTTCTATGCAACTTGCGCATCCCTCGTTATTCCTATTTATGCTGCGTCATCACGACAATACCATAAATGGTGATGTGCTGTTGTGTTTGTTCTCTGCTTGGCGTTAAAGCCTCGGCACAGAAAAACTGCTCAATACTTAAAGGTATGTTTTTTATAAACAATTGTTCTGTTAGAACAACCTCGAAATGCAGTCGTTCCCGAACTCGCCCTACAGGTGTTTTTTTAACTGACCTGACGATCGGAGCATCGGTCGTCGTTGATTGTAACACGGCGATCGATATGTCGATGTGAATCGTTATTGATAACGCTCAATTTCTTCGTACCGTTATGTAGATAAAGACAGGTCAACATTCAACCACAAATCGCTTTAGCACAGTTTTTCTATGTAGAGAACTAAAACTTGTGCTCCATAGAATTACATTAAATGACTAATAGAAATACAAAATAATATATATTTCGAATTTACGTACATACTTTTGACATACCACCATGTATAATGAAACGGTGATTATAACTTTGTTGATAATTAACGTACCCTTAAATTTAAACATGATCGAATATTCAAATTAAATTACAAAGCAGTTAAAAATAAAAAAGGGCCTATTAACGTCTCCCCTACGTCGTCACCCGCCTTAAGCTCGGGGCGTACGATCAAATGCTTTCACTGTCTCATTACAAATTCGTCAACTTGTCATGTCGAGTATAGCTCGTATTTTTCTTTTTAAGCATGTTTTTGTTTTTTTTTCGAAACTCAGTATTATAAAAACTCGAATACACGTAACGTGAATCATTTCAATAGTAACATCTGTTATGATGTTTAACTAAATATTTGCAATCAATAAAAACGTGTGATTTATAATTTTATTAGTATTTCTTTTCATTTCGTAATTGCAGCTTAGGCTGTGCCACTGCGGTGTTACACACTTCTTACATGTGGATGTTCTGCAAAGAATTTCTTTAAAATGTAGTCCAGTTAAGTTATAAATCCAGTTTAAGTTAAAAAACTCATCAGCCAGTCATCCTTTGATTTAGATTTCTATACGGTACTTTGTGATTAACAAGCGAAATTCTAATAACTAGAAATCGCTAGAAATAATTGTTGTAACCTTATATAATTTCTATTCTTTATCAGAAAACCTACCCGTACTGTGGAACGATACATAAAGTAGCCGATATCATCTATATTGCTAAAATAGACTTTTATTGCTATGAATGTGGTTCCGTTTCGTGTAAAAATTTGGCTGGTGTTTGCATAGATCGTCGTTTTCCTATTATTTGTTTTTCATATTTACATCATTCGTCATAAACAAATATTTAGCTTAGCACTGATCGTCATGATAATGTTCCAACATCCGTTTGTATAGCTCTTCAAATATACAATAAATATGTATACAGCGACGCTCACAAAAAAGCTTATTGTTTGTTTTGAACGAATGAAAAGTTATTTTGAAATTCCCCATATATTTGTTTTGGCCGCACGTCGACCGGCCATTACTAGAATAAATATTTGCGATACCGCGAGCCTCCATGCGGGGACGAGACTGTTTATTTTTACTGTTTTCGCTGCTACTGTCGTTAAAGTTTACGGCTTAAAGGGACAGCCGGCGCCACCTACGGCACATTCCACGAACTATCGGATCGCATTACCGCGGAGATACAAAGATAATGGAGCGGAAAACTTGGACGATAATCGAAGATAAAACAGGGATATATTCGTTTGTATCGTATGGAAAAAAAAACCCATTCGAGTTATGACTATTGTTACTCGATTCTGCCGCACGAGACATAAACTGCTAAACAACTCGTATAACAAACATAAGTCTCGTATTTGGGACGGTACATATTTTGTGAAGCAACAAACCCTAACGTACGGTAGACTGAGTTTAATTTCGTATAATGACAAGAATCGTATAATTGATTAATATTCGACTTTAATGTATTTAAGTAACAAATCTTTGACAAGGAACACTGGACAATATCTATATAGGCGGTTTAACATATCGTACTCTAAAAAGTATCCTTAAAGATGACTTCACAAGAATTTTACGTTTTCAGCACATATTTCATAAAATATAGCGACCGGAATCTTCATCTCAAAAATATGTCGATAATGTTAGCCTATTTTTTCCGGCGCTAAATGACTACAACACCGTGTATTTAATAATCCAAGGGCTAGAACATCCAAGCCTATATACTTTTAAAAAAATCTTCTCGGAATGCAATTCTTAATACTATTTGCGGTAGAAGTTGACCAGTTAAAATGGAAACATATCGAAAAAGCGTTACGCTCTTTCCGTACGCCTTTATTTTTTTCTTTAAATTTATTAATTGATATTTTTGTGTATAATCACAATACAATTTTTGTATCTAAATTAATATTTTTATCGCGCACCACTCGCGCTGGACGGCGGCAGGGCTTCGGTCGCGCCCTTCGGCGGCGGGCGGCGGGCGGCGGGCGGCGGGCGGCGGGCGGCGGGCGGCGGGCGGCGGGCGGCGCGTACAGAACGAGGGAAAGGTCGATTTGCGTCCGTGGCCGTCGGCGGCTCCTCCGCCCGCGCGGGCGCCGGCCGCCGCCCGCAATCAGCGGCACCCCGCGGGGGAATTTCACGATTTTCCCTCTTATTTTGCGCGCGAACGAAATAATCTTCGGGAAATTAGGTTACACATTTCGCTGATAAATATTAGGCGCTCGGAAAGTTACGAGCGGGACAACTTTTCAGAAGTAAACATCCGTTCCCCGTAGAGTTCGCCGTGATTTTTCGTGGAGAGTAATGGCGTTGCCATAGTCTGTCGGGGTCTGCGCCGCCGGCGAAATTGACTTCGTGAGCAAAGCCGATAGGGAGGCGTCTATCCCGTGTAAATAAAAATGGCTCCCACTGTAGCTAATTAAGTTTATTAAATCGACACAAAATTACGACTGACAGAGAACGAAAGTGATTTTTTCTGCTGGTAAATAAAGAATCCAATTACTTACGAGCGAAGAAGTAGCTTTGTTCTAATAAATAAAATTGAATACCGTTCCTTGTACAGCAAAAACACAGCGCTGACAGGTTGGCTCGCTTGCCCGTCGCGTCTGGCAGTTTGTTGCTATAAGCCTGGGAAATTATTGACCTAATTTAAATACAGTTTTTGCCATTACATAAGCTAAATCACTAGCGAATTGTATATAATCGACATAAGCAAACGCAATAGAATGTAATACTTTTTATGAAAACAGTTTTCTGTGTATTACGCAAACTATATTGATCCAATGTCGAAGGAGTCTTCGTTGTGGTATAATTAAGTAATTCAATTAGTTTATTTATTAATTAGCATAAATAAAAAAATATAGAAAATTGTTGAAGGAAAGAAAGAGAAACTTTATAATCGATACTAAATACAAAGTTTGTTTTAAACTAAAATTTGAGAATATATTGAAAAAGTAAGTGTATCGCAGATATCGTAGAAATGGTATGTTTTAATTGTTAATTTCATGTCACCCACAAAGTAATGAAGTGAGATTCCAACCCTAATGTTTTCTATTCTGAAATACGTAGATAATATAATTTGAGTTCTTAGAGCCACCGACCAGCAGTCGGCGCTGCAGACACCGGGTCGGCATGGATATATATATTTGTAATATAAACTGTGGGAGTGTAATTTTTCTATAGTGTATCGTAAAAACAATCTCAAAAGCTAACTTGAACTGGAAATAATGAATGAAAATAGACGGGCGTCATAAATATATAAAGCAAATGTGCGCGATGGAAGGGTCGGCAAGGTTTGCCCTAGGAGATCATATGCAGAGCGAATGATAACATGAAAAAATTGATCGAATTTTAAGTAACAGAGACCAACAGAATTTCAGTTACAAAATTTTAATTGTATGTAGTATCAGGGGTGCGTTTTCAATAGAACGATGGTTCTGTCGATATCGGCTATCGCTAAAGATCATTCCATTTAGTCGCAACTGAGGTGTTCGATTATTCAAGCTCCATATTAAATTAAGTGTATCTGAGTTCATAACGACGTCCCGAGAGCTCTTGAATGGCAATTAACGGGCACTCCGCGGCGGCCGGCCGGGCGCCGCGCCTCTCGGTTATGAGTCGTGCCCTCTCGGTGACTAAATTAACATACATTGTTCGCAAGTATCGAATCCCGCCTTCGGCTCAGGGATGGTGAATCGATCGGAACCGCGGGTCGGGGTACTTGAATATGTTTTTTACGTTGCCGTATTTATAGCATCCTTTATTTCAAGAATAGTGTGGTGAAAACGTCTTTGATAACCTTAAAAATACCTTCGTAATAATTTTTGAAATTGCTCATTAATCAAAGGAAACACGTAATTATTTACTATCTCCATATAGAGTAATGTTAAGCTCAGTTTTCTAAGAACGAGATAGCATAGAAATTTGATGACTTACAGTTCATTGTTTCTTTAAGCGATTTCAATTGCGATTTCATTTTTAGTTGTGTCTAGCCGGCTTACCTAATTTATCAATAAATATTATATTTTAAACTTCAAAAAACTACCCTAATGGTGTCAGTCGTTCCTGCTTATGACGTAAGGGCGTGACAGCGGGCTCGGCTTGACAAGAAATTCAAATAAAATAACTCAAACGCCAAATCAAAAAATATTTACATTTTTAGTATTAATCAGAAGCTAATTGAAATATCTTATTTACAATCAAAGCTACAGAGATAGCGCTACGTGATAAATAAACTTTCAAGAAATAGTTAATTTAGAGTTTTCTATTCTATTAACGTATCATTTTTACAGTAATTATGTCTTACCAAACATAACTAGTTTTTGTTCTCTGGATATGCAAGTTTTTGACTATTACAACTTCATACCAATTGATCAAACAAAAACCGTAACCGGAATATATTACAAGTGTTAGTAGCATTTCTTTGTGGAGGGTGCGTCAAGTTTCAAAACTTAATATCGGTAGATGCCTTGAATAGAACTAAGAAAAATTTCATATGTCAATGCGATATTGACATCATGATATTTGTATATAGACGTATCGTCGGACAGACCGTAAGGATCTTAAGCTTAAAACTCGCTCGTTCGCCTGTTGTCGTAACTGACGTAGGGCACCGTCGATCGAAAAGGATACGACCACAACTTTTGGTCACATGTCGTAAGTATTCAGAGCGGCGTGGTAGGAGGAACTGAGATGAGCTCTCTTAAGAAGTCACGTTGAGTTCATTTACGAAACCGCTCGTAATAGCAATATTGAAATAGTATTTTGAAGTGAGATTTCTTAGGTGTGTATGTCCTTTCACAAAATCTTTATTTCTACTGATATTTTAATACTGTATGCGATTTCAATTGAGAGCTTAAAGTATCGATCTCGAAGGAGCTCGTCTGTAGTTGCTTAATCAGCTAAAGCGCGCAGCACCTCGTGCCGCCATCGCGCATGCGTGATACGCGAAAACTCCCGACAGAGCTCCTGAAAGTCGGTTCATATGAAAGCAGTGGCAAAAGTTTTCATACTGCTTTGTTGGAACGTACCGCATGAGGCATATACTTGATGTAACTATGTAAAACTAAAAAAAAAAACGAGTGCCTGGCAGAAAAAGAATATGGTACCAAATCAAAATAAAATATTTATCTATTAAAATTAAATATATAAAGTCAGAAGTTTATTCATGCTGCCCTTTTACTAAAATTTACTTATAATTTAAATTAAACGAAAGAAAAATTTCGACAATCAATCAACGGAGACTGATATCACTTTATCGAAGACATTTGACGGCCCCATTTTGTCAATCACAAAGACTGTCGTCTGATGTGGATGATTTATTTAGAATAACAATACGCTTATATACGCTATATATTCGTGATTGAGTCACCTTACTTTTTATAAACCAAATCAAATCACATTTTTTTTTATCTAGTAGATTCGTAGTGCAATAGGTTCAAAAAAATAGACAGACTAAGATAATTCTACACAAACGCTCCGTTTTCTCCTCGTATATACGGAATCCTAGTAAATGGAGATTGAAAACAGAAACAAAGTGAAATCACCCTAAGAGGCGTCAATTCCAACGGTTAGATCGTACGCCCGTCGCCGGACGCAATTAGGGTTAGATTACTGGGCCGCTTTGCACCTTTTCACGTTAGGCGCGGACGGGTGGCGGGGGCGGGCGGGGCGCCGATATCAATCTGCCGGTTTTATGGGGCGGCGTCGCCGATTTCGGATTATTCCGCATAATTTGATGCGTTTCGAATACAACGCTTATGAATGATGAGTACGGAAAATCCTGGGAGCCGCCCGCCCCGCGGATTTAAGCGATATTGCAAACTTTCGCGTTGCGCTCGACCTTTATACTTAGAGGAAGATCGATTTTCTCAAGCGAGTTTCATTTTAAGTGTGATTTGGGAGCTTTCCGCCTGCGCTTAGACTAGTTTGTTACGTTGGTTCACTCTATTTTTGTGAAATGAAAAGATTATATTCATCAAAGAGTGTTACTTAATGTGTAACATAATTTGTATTTAATGAACTAATGCAATTCACTAAAGTTTCACCAGAACAATTTATTATTATTTTGTATTTTTGCAATCAATATTTAAAAGAAGCAATTTATGTATTATGCAACAAATTTATATAGTTACGTATGTTTATATTGCATAATATATAAATTGCTTCTTGCATATATATATATATATATATATATATATATATATATATATATATATATATATATATATAACAATGGAATTATATCACTATATTGAACTATGACATTATGTTGAACGTGCCATTTTGTAGGTAGTGATATAATTCCATTGCTGTAGAAATTTTAATACTTCTGATAAAACAATGGCGACAAGTAGTTTTGACAGACATATCAGAGCTATATGGTGGATGCATTAACACTTCTCAAACAAAATCACCCAATGTTTTCTGAGTGGTTAAAGATGTATGTGGTTTGGCGTTATGGTCGTACTGAAAAACCACACTCGTCCTGTTGATCAATTCCGGATCGTTTTTCTTTACTTCTCATTTGAGTCTCATTAGATGTTGGTAGAAGTGATCCGAAATGATAAATCAAACCAAATCAAAACAAAAATATCTTTATTTCGTACGTAATGAATTACACTTGAAATACGTCATTAATAAATTCGTTTCGACATTACCGCCCATTCCAAATGCTGATTCACCGAGAGAAGAATGGGCAAGAAACTCAAGGATTGCTCTTTTTACTCATCAACACAAAGGATTTAGTAATTAATAATTCAGTCGACATTTAAAAATAATATGAAATAACCTAATAGGCGAGCAGCTCAATTCCAGGGCCTTTTTTCATTAAGATATTCCAACACGGTATAATAACCCTTGCCATATAACTTTTTTTAACAAAACTTTTAAATTCAGCAAATGGCAAATTTTGAATTTCCCCTTAAATGATTTATTAACTTTACTTAGACGGGTCTTATGAGCAGTAAGATCGTTCATATGTCTATTGTTAATGTTGTTGATGTCGTTCCTTTTTTGGAACGATTCTATATTTCTCTTGACATATACCAGATTTTCGTATATATATTGTAATCTAACATTAGGATATTAATTTCCTTAAATTTTTCTTTGAGATATGTGATTGGTCTCAGATCATAAACACACGCATAGCTCGCTTCTGCAGCACAAAAATTGTGTTAATATCGGCTGTGTGACCCCATAACAAAATTCTATAGGTCATAAGACTATGAAAAAAACTGAAATAAACTAATCTCGCGGTGCTTTCGTCTGTAAGCGCCGCCGAATTATTTTGACTACATAGGCTGCTTAACAAAGTTTCTAATCTCGTAATATGAGAATTCCAACGTAACTTAGAATCTAAAATGAGACCAAGAAATAGGGTTGTGTCCACAATATCCAGTACCTCGTTTTTGACTATTACATTTGTGTCGATCAATTTAGAATCAGATAGAGAAAATTTCACAAGTTTTGTTTTCCTTTCAATGAACAGTAGATTATTTATACTAAACCACTCAACTATTTCAGAGATGGTACTGTTTACTTCGTCAAAAGCTGGTTGAAGAATATCAATCTTAAAAAGTAAGGAAGTATCGTCAGCAAACAATACAATCCCGGGACCATTCTTAACAAGATGTGATAGATCATTTATGTACACTAGGAATAGAAATGGTCCAAGAACTGAACCCTGTGGCACGCCCATATTGACTGCAGATTCCGACGACCTCTCACCATTAATGTCAACCCTTTGAATTCTATCACTTACATAAGACTCTAAAAGTCCAAGGGATAGTGTTTCTGGGCAGTAAAAGCTTATAATGAATTACTTCAACCCTCCCACGCCCACCATACATACACCATCAACTTTTTGCAAACGAATTCGAGTTTTGCTATAATCTGTGAAGCTTGATTGCCTTTTTACCACGACATTATTCGCATGTTCTTGTCGTAGATAATCCATTTTTCATTAGCAGTGTTCAACGTTTTCAAAAGCAGTTCGGTTTCATTAGGTTTTAATAGAAAATCGCAAATGAATACACAATTCATTAGATTTTTTTTTAGTGAGCTCGTGTGGAACTCAAGTATCGAACTTTTTTATATATTTAGCTTTTTTCAAATGGGTCACATCTGTTTTGTGGTCAATCCTCAACTTTTACTATGTTGTAAGAACTAATATGCTGAACTTGTTCTACTTTTTCCGAAATGGCATTTACTTTATCCATAGCAGGTTGATCAGAGCGAGGTTCATTTTTGACATAAAAATTACCAGACTGAAAACGTTTGAAGCAGTTTTGTGCTTTTTTTGTCGACACTACATTAGGTCCATAAAAATCACAAATTTTTTCGCGACTTCTGTCGTATTTTTCTCTTTGTAGCAATAAAGCTTCAAAATATATCGAATTTCTACGTTAGATTCACTCATTCGATGGACAGAAAACAATTGAAAAATGACGGACACCGTTTCCAATTTTTATTTTTCTTTTTTTTAAGTGTACTTAATGGCATGTAAGCTAGCCAGATACAAACAGATTTTACTATAACTATTTATTCATTAAATATAAATAAAACATTTCCCCCGACTTGATAAAAGTAGTATTTCAATAGCGATTGAAATTCGCATGGAAATTCGTATTTCTTCATCTTTTATGTCGATTGTTCTTGCAGCAGTATTAGCTAGTATCAAAGCCGGTCTTGTCCCCAAACTCCGTCCCAGTCCTGTCCTCGATTCTCATCTAAATTCGCTTCTCGATCCTGCTCTTCGTCTCGCTTTTAGTTCCAATCCCACCACCGGTTATGGTTCACATTTCTATCAACATAAAACATAGAACACAATGTTACTCAATTCTGGTGCAACTTTCTATGAGTGAAGGAATTTATAATTGGTTGAGTAGTTAGGTTTAATAGTGACAGTGTGCATACAAAGTCGAAAATACTTTTTAGCTTTCCTTTTTTAAAATTTTTGCGTTATTGAGCATGCAATGACTTATTTTAGTTTTATCGCAACCAGGAGAATGGTGTTTTACTGCATAAAGAACAAACTCAGAAATATTTATAAAAGACGAAAGAAAAAAACAAACTAAACCATTTACTCGCAATTGGAACCACATAAGTTTAAGACCCGACCCGTGGCGTCCAAACACTCATGACGGAGTATGCAGATGTTTGGGTAGGTCCAACCGAGGACACCTTATCGATGACTGTATTAGGAAGTCTCGCAGGAACAATTCCGAGAGACGCCTCCACGTGCACCCCATTAGTCTAAGACGCGCCGAAGCGCCTCGGGCAGCCCCCGCCCCGCGCCGCCCGCGCCGCCCGCGCCGTCCTCGCCGACGGTGCCGCTTCGGGAACGCGAATACATGTGATTTCCCCGGGGAGCTGCGAACTATATAACTTACATTGAGGTTTGATGCATCTCCAGACGTTATTTATGTAGTTTTACCTTTTAGGGAAACGACGACCGTTTTAAAGGTGTGGAAGTTGTGAGACCGAATTACAGACAAATAACAATAATGAAAATATTTTTCACGAACATGTATACATACATGTATAAAGTAGTGAAAAGGATTGCCCATTATTTATTTTATAAGAAAATAAAACATAATCTTTATCGCACGAGTGTATGATTTTACTGATGTTTATTTTTAGTTTGTGAATACTTTTAAAATGAAACTTATTTATGGGCATCGTAGAGAAAATTATTAAAGTATTAAAAAATAAATGACATGTTTTAACTGAAAAAAAAAAAATTGGTTGCTTCTATCAAAATTGTGATTCGCATGATCAAGTATCTTGATTCCATATGAGCCTAACAAGACCTTACACACTTCAAATAAGATGATTTTGATTGGCTATCATTATTCAATGGACTAGTCAACTGTAATGCTCTTATTATCATTAGTTAATTAAAGCAATTTAGATCTTATTCAGTATGAACATGAAAAATGGCTATACCGACTAACTTATCTTAATAAATTCAATTAATATTTAGTCAATATCAAAAAGAAAATTATTATAATAACTAACTCACTTTAATAAATTCAACTAAGATCATGATCACTATCAACATAGAAATGATTATAGTAATTGATTCAGCTTAATAAATTCAGTTTAGAACTTCTTACATTTGAACCATAAATGTTTATTATGATCAAATTCAATTACTTGAATCATCTATGGTACTTGTTTAGTACTAATAGGTAACATTGTAAAAACAACTAAGTTACTCTTGTTTAAATCCACTAAGAGCCTTTCCACCATCTCCTTTTAAACTGACTTTAAACAAAGTCACTTTTAAAATTAGCTTTACGTTCCACGTTCTTCTTTAACAGTTGTTAGGGCTGAAAACCGTTAAAAAGGACGTGGAACGCAAAACTAATTTTAAAAGTGATTTTATAAAAGTTAGTTTAAAGAAGAGTGAAAGAGCCCTTAGTAACATTTTTAATCGACTAAGTTCTGCATTAATAAATCGCACTAAATTCTAAGAATGCCCATGAATTCGCATATGACGGGTTGTCCTAAAGTTCACTCTTAATCACCTGTAACGCGTTATCGATGGTTGATATGTACCACATTTAAGAGTGAACTGAAGTGCGACATTCATTAGGACAGCACCACTAGTCCTAACTCAAACGCGGTCTCAAAGTTGAGTACGATTTATCAATACAGGTCTAAGATACAATAATCACTTCGAAAATTAGTGCCAGCATGACATTGTGCTCCACTCGTAACCAGCCTCGATCGTACTTAGCACGGCCGTGTGTTGTGCTATATTTTATCTATCAGCAATTATAGAAAATCAAAGTTGATGTTAAAGTTATGAAAGGAAACATGAAGTAAAACCTATTTATGTTCAAATTATCACATTTAAGAAATAGTTCATAGGACATATCACATTTAAAAAATCTAATTTCTTGTCAAAAATTAAATCCTAAAAATAAATCTCATTGTTTGTTGTTGACATATGTGACAAATTTTAGATAAAATAAAACAAATATAATTTGTAAGAAAATATTTGTTTATTAATTTTTTAATAGTACGTTACATATTTTTTTGCTATTGTTAAAACATTTATGTTACAAGGTATCGGAAATATTAATGAATTGTAGAAACTAACAACCTTCTGTGCTGTGTTTGGTTCTTACTTTGGTTCCTTACACTTTTGGTACGTATACACTTGGTCTTCAACATCAACATCAACCAACAATACCACACTATCCCAATCACTGATGCAACTACGTCTGACTTTTCGCAAGTAATACACATAGGTACTAAATAAATAAACAAAGAAGACACGAACGAAATAATCCGATTTCAACTCGGGCTGGACACAACTATTCACGCAGCTATTGACTAACGATATGCGCTAGATTTGTTCAATCAACTTCGCCTCCTGCCCCCGCGCCGCCCTTTGAGGTGAGGTGGGAAGGGTAGTCACTTATTTCAATTGATAAATTGATTATTTATCTCAACTAATATGAAAATCGTTTTAAGCACTTACTCTCAGTAGAATTTAATATTTAATTTATATTTAATCCAATAATATTAAGTATTAAAGGTGATCATTTTATCTTTGTTGTTTTAAAAAATGATAAGTATTAGAGTAGTTGACGTAATTAACAGGTATTAGGTAAATCAAATATTACTTTATTAATTTTACAATGAAAATAATTAAAACTACTAATTTGATTAGTTATTTCAATGAATTTATTCTGAATCGATTGACTATATATGTGTATAAGTTAACTAAATAAAACTGATCAAATTATGCCAGAAAACAAGTAATGATAGAAACAATGTATATACTTGTTAGAATGAATATAGTACCTACATTATTAGTGCAATCACAAATGAACTAGTTGTTATAACGAATCGGCTTTTGTTGATATACACAATTTCGCAGTTGTTTTAATTAATCTAACGCCAACTAAGAGAAAATGTCTCTTAGTTAGCTTTCATTTTTTTGAGTGTTGTTGTAACTTTTTTTTTGGGATGTTTTCTTGTAATGTTTTATCTTTATGACTGTTTATTTTCAAATAAATTTTTAGGTTAAGTTAAAACTTTGCACACTTATCAAAGACGCATCGGTCTTACATTACAATAAACAATATTAAGAATGAAATAAACTCACGCCTGTTTCCCAGAAGGGTAAGCAGAGACTATAGGTTTCTACGTGGTACGATATTCGCATGTCTCTTTTGCTTCACTAAAATCAACCAAAACCAAGCTCGTTAGTTTCGGGTGATTAAAATTTGGTTCTTTTTTAATATGCTGCCAATGTGGTCTGCATAGGATTTTCTAAGGTGACCCTTATCGAATTTTCCAGAGGGTGTCAACCTGAACAAAGCCTATCCGTCTTTGCACAGGGGCACACGGGCACGCGAATCCGGAGTCCTCAAGCCTGTCTGTCCTAGTCACTACTTCTTTCAGGGATGCCAACATCTTTCTACCCTATCCTTCCCACCCCAAAACCTCACTAAACTTTCCACCTTTTATCCTTCCTACTCCTACCTCCCTACTCCTCTTACTTAGTCTTACCCCAGGGAGGTACTGGCGTTCACAGAGAATTTCTTCCCAGGCTTGTTCTGGGCAGTCCCATTGTATTTGAGAGAGGGTCGGGGGGGGGGGGCAGATTTTCGTGCCGGGGAATTGGAAACTCTAGTCTCGATAGCAGCGACGAGGTTCATCGCCCATCCCGTCTGTTTCCCAAGTAGGGCGAGACCTGGACTAGAGAAGTCTGATTCGGTACTTTTAATGTGTGTACTGTGGAGGTATGCATGTTAAAATTTATGATGTATGAGAACTGATGAAAGTCAGGATATTGGATATTATATGCGAAAATTTGACTAAAAGGAAAGATAGTGGTGGGACCGTTAAAGACTGATCTTTCGCGGTTTATTGGTCTGGCATTGACTAAAGCCCATGAGGATGTCAGGGTGTTGTCTTCATCCTACCAGAAAAAAGATTTTTATTTTAGACCTATACATGTCCAAACCGGTCAAGGAGCGGGAAGAATTTTTAACTGATATGAGGGAGATATAAGTGAAATGTGATAGAAACGAAAGTATTGTAATATTAGGTGATTTAAATGGATGAGTGTCGGTAAAGCGGGATGTGTATTAGAAAGTGTTAGGTAAAGTCAGAGATGAAAGAGAGAATGAGAATGGTCATTACCTTCTCCTATTGTATCAAGACTTAAATTGTGTGACACACACACACACTATGTTTAACCACATAATAATACACTCATATAATTGGCGGAGAGGAGAAGATGAGATACTTTATAATTGTGGATGATTGGTTCAGAAGCAAAGTTGTGGATACGAAAGTACGCCATGGCGTCAACGTTGATACATACCACTTTTTTAATGGTTTGTCGCATTAAGGCTTTACGCCAGCGCTGGCAACACCACATAAATATAGTCATTACGGACTTAAAGCTAATGAAGGTTGGTAAGCGTCAGGATCAGAATGAAAAAGGTGAGTATGCAGAGCAGTTGAAAGATAGTTTGGGTGAAATCAAACAGCATGAATGTTTAATACTTCATGAATACATCAAGTATTCATAATACGTAATACAAATTTAATTTTCACCCACAATAGTAGAAGTTAATGAAATCTGTATTAGTAGACGAAGATAAAAAGGACATTTTAAATTAGTAGACAAAGTAACAAAGCAAAAAACTCGCTTGTGGAGTGAGAAAGAGAATAAAAGCTAGTCAAAAAGATATAAATTATGGAATTTCGAATTAAGAAAAGTAGTTAGCGTAAAAAAGAAAGTATGGCTAGACTTACTGTCTGAAAAAGCTAACCACAGAGTGCAAAGAAAGAATAGTTTGACAGATAAACTAAAAAATGCTGAAAGTACGTATAAAAATGCAAAAATGAGAAATAGAGATTGCGTGAAAAGAAGAAAGAATGAAACAAGA
This sequence comes from Eumeta japonica, assembly GCA_005406025.1. Classification (NCBI taxonomy): domain Eukaryota; kingdom Metazoa; phylum Arthropoda; class Insecta; order Lepidoptera; family Psychidae; genus Eumeta; species Eumeta japonica. Next base: position 11,996 of record BGZK01002445.1, on the reverse strand, counting down.
ACGCTACGACAGAAAATTCTCGGATGATTTTCGGGCTTTTTAGAATGTGGTGAACAAGACCCGGAATGATTCCGCGACATCGTGTACAAATATGATTAAAAACAATGATGGATATTTACTGAATGAAGAAAATGATGTCAAAGAGCGCTAGGAGAAATATTTCGAAAGTGTTTTTTTATATGTGACGATACAATTATAGATGACAATGTTACTGCAACGGAATATATGATTGACGAAAGTGAAATTACAGTGAACGAAATTATGAAAGCACTAAAACGTATGAAAGTCGGAAAAGCTGTCAGATATCGTAGGGTTTCGTCAGAAGTGTTGACGGGCGGTGGGAAGTGGCAAGCCTGCTGCACTAGCTCTTTAATAAATGTTGGAAAAACTGTAGCGTACCTAATTTTATGACCAAGTAATTCTTGTGCCATAGGCGTACAGGCTGTAGAAAATCGTGACTAAAATGAATGATTATGTTAAGAAAAGAGGTGTGAAAGTAAATGTCATCAAGACTAAGTTTATGGTTATGGTGTTTGAAAGAGGCGAAAGCACGACTGAATGCGATATAAAAGGTGAAAGAGTCGAACAAGTAAAAAGAGTGTGCATACTTGAATAGTCTACTTACAAATAATGGTAAACATGATATAAATATCGAAAGGATGCGGGAAATAAAATGAATGAAGCCTTACTTGCTATTATGAATAGCAATAGTGTCTGAGAAAAGCGCGCTTGGCTATCCACAGTGAAGTCTTGATCCCTACGCTTATGTATGGTAGTGAAAATCGAGTATGGCAGAAGAAAAATGAAAGTAGGATCAATGCGGTGGAGATGCGATCTCTGCGCAGTATGTCTCGAGATCAATTTAGGAACAGTGATCTCAGAGAGCGTGTGGTTTGACAAACAATGAAAGTAGATTGACAAAACAAATCTATAGAGCTAACGTGTGTGATATCACAATAATATTGTATTATTGGACTGATATGATGATGAAGCCAGAAGGTAAGCACATGAAATTCATAAAGAAGGTTCACTGTTAAACTTTCAGTTTCACTATCAGACCTAACAATAAATCACGGCCAAATTGCATCTCAATACCATTCCAACAAACCCAAGCACAGCTATATTGTTTCGTTACGGAGTTCCTACTCCAACTTTCTGGCTTCATCCTCAAATCAATTCAGTTAAATCATATTATTGTATTGTCATCAGTTCTCGATTAGTATGCAAAGTTTTAATTTAAACTATCGCTTTATTAATAAAAAGCAGCCATAAAGATAAAAATTTATAAGAAAATTCTACATCACACCGATAACGAAGTTCCACTTTAATTATGTACGCATGTAAAAAGTTATATTTCTTTATAAAAAATAATAATTTTAGCACATTAAATACTATTTATACAAAATCAAAAATTAACCTGATATGTGCAATTTTTTTGTGTCATTATTAATAAAATTATATTTATTATAAATAGTTTAAGTAAATTTGATCTGAAATCTTAGCATACTATTTTTACAATAGTGTAAAATACTTATATGTAATGTCACAACAGGTATAAAGTTTTTTTGAATATAATGAACAATACTCACAGTGCAAAAATCGATTTTCCGAAATTCGTGTTTGTAAATACGTATTTATTACGAATCAAAATCTGTTATGTTTATAACACCAGCTAATTGTACTGAATGATAACGATGTTAATGTACAATAGAGCAGGAATAGTATATGTCATTGCACAGCACTAGGAATAACTTCACCACCATGATGGTTTCATGATGTGTTACATCGGTACGTTCAAGCTAAAATACAAAAATAAACATAAAATATAATAAATAATGAAAAACGCTCTGATCCCTTTTTCTAACATGTCAAAATAAGTTTAAGTACAAAATGTAGTTAAGGTGAGTGTCACTTGGACTGTACAAAGTTTTTAGATATTGTTTCTTTTACAACAGCCGTTGTGACGCCTTAAACTAACCCGTCGGACGCAGAGCGACCAGGTCTAATTTGTTTCCACGGAACACGTCGTTTTTGCGGTATAAACAGATTGGCGCGGGCGGGCGCGGACCCCCGGCGCGCGCCGGAAAATTGGATGAAGCCGTGCAGCGGCCGTAATGAAATGCACTCGGGCCCGCCGGGGCCGCGCCGCCCGCGCGCCGCCCAACGACGGGGACGATTAATTGAAACTGAACGATTTCAAGCCACTGATTTCAGTATGGTGCAGCAAGAGATGGCGCACTCGGCGTAGACGCGAGTTTGCGGCTGTTGCGACGAGCCCATCGCTGTTTCACACATATTTTTTATTTGTGTTTCACTTTTGCATCTTTCTTCGAAGTGTTATTTTTATCAGGCCATTTTCTTTCATTGTTACCGGGATTGTGGTATTTTTGAACAAACAAATGAACTGAAGTTGAAATAAACTAGTAGATATAAGGTCGGGATTGAACCTATATATTGGATTCGGAGTTCTTACCATTAAACCGACACTACTCAATAATTAAGTGACTGTCGACAATGCCTTATTTCGGGTTACAAAATGATTAAGGTATTTATGAAGAAAATTTAAAAAAGCTCTATCTTAATAATTTCCGACGTATTAAAAAGCCTACTCTAGAAAGGTAAGGTTTCAAATCTTTACAATTTTTTCAGTCATCTTTATGGACAGATGAAAACTTGCCGACATATAATTTTTTTGTTCATAGCATACTTTATTAAATTTGTATTTCTATCGAATTTCTTACGTAATTCAGTTTCTGTAATCGTAAGTAATTCAGATTATAGCCAATATAACATTTTCTGCGTTACTGAATTTCTTTTACTCGAATTGAACCAGGGAATGGAACATAATATTTGAGTTGCAGTAAAATAATAAATTTATAAGCTTAAGAAAATTTGCACAATAAGCTTTATGACTCACATTTTCTAGATATATATGGGTCTCATCTACATTAAGATCATATTTCTTAAGTTTCTTGAAAAAAGAAATTTAATCAATTAAATCGCAGCTTTAATGTTGAAGTTTCGCGCATGCTAACTTTTAGGACTCTGCATCTATAAAACGTTTCATATAAGCCGCCTGAAATGATCACCTGCGGCTGCCGTCCCGTCGCCGCCGGCCGCCGCAGCGGGCGCTCTGACGACCCGCGGGCGCTCTCAGCACGTCCGTGTCGCGGCACGGTTCGAGGTTCGACCATTATATCAGAACCGGACACCTAGTTTTCCATCAATTTGTATAAACGTTTTAAACGCTAAAATTGTTGTCGTTATGAACGGTGTTGGATGAGTGGCTAAAAGCACAGTTTTCGAATAGGAAAGTATTATTTTGGCTAAAGGTGAATAGATAAAAAAAAATCAATTTAAGTGAAAGGAACACATTAGACTGTCTGTATCAGACGTTGTCGATGCGTCGGTGGAACGGTCACCAGTCATTCTCGACTCGCACAGCGCCAGCGCGGAATGCGCAAAATCTAAGTGTCTCGATCTCAAATAAGAGATTTGAAAAACAGTGTCTCAGCAGTGCAATTATTTCAACCTCGAAACAACGTGCTAGTTGTTTGGAATAGAAACACTTTTTTGTATGATTATGGCATATATCACATCACTTCAGTTAAAAGGCCATCTAAAACATTACTGTGGAAGTCGTCATCTTTTGAAATAGTTCTATTTTACAAAAGCCTCCTTGCTTTCACACCGCTTGCGAAACTCGAAACGCGATTCATACGATTAATGCGAGAGAGAATCAAGGCGTTCGCGCCGCGACTGCAATTCACCGCTCAGAGTAGAGACCTAATTCACTCAAGGCGACTCATAGGAGCGTGCCGCCAGCGCCCTCTCGTGCCCCGGACCGCCGCCGCGTGCTGGCTGGCTCTTACGTGCCGGTGTCGTGTTGCTCTTTAGTCTGCGGTCCGTTTGTGACGTATTCCCGTACTCGCGTTACGAAGACCTTAGTCGCACGCGGCAACGAGGCCACCAGCTTCGAAGGTCTGACATTTTGCAGAATTTGAAATCAGTACTAGACTATTGTAATGTGTCTTACTTTTCGATGGCCATAGATTTTTCCAGACGTGTATGATGGTGATCTACCGAACGCTGCTTCTCTCAGAATCGCTATTCGGTTCACAGCGCTTTCTATTTAATTTGTTGCGGTTATAAGCTATTAATACGACGTGGTATAGCCCCATACAACGCGTGCACATCGCGGTACTGCATACTCAAACACGCGGCGTATGCGACAAACTATTTTTTTTATTAAAAACGAGAGGTGTCGCAGAACACCCGTTTAAAACGAAGTTTCTTCCGCTTTATGTTTCATATCAATACAACATAAAGCCTAATAGAACAGGAACAGTAAAATAAATTAATAAATTTTGAGAGTAAATAAACGAAAAATAAAACCTAATATTTTAATGGAAATAATCATTTCTTTAAAAGTGGTTATAATTTATATAAAATAGTGAATTATAATTATATAAAAAAACGATAAATAAAGCGCTAAGCAGCGCAATGACTTTATGTTATCTTTTTTTTTTAATTTCAAGTTGCACAATTACCTAATTTTCGAAATTGGTAATAGATGTCACTTTTGTATCTATGAAATAAGTTTGTTAAAGATTTAAAATAGAAAACTCCATCTCCAGAACTGAAAAAAAAATCGTAAAATAGTTATAAAACTATTACATCAATGACATTATTATTTATTGTAAACGCATTTAATATAATGATAAATAGATATTTTTACCAAAAAAGTTGAAAAATGAAATTAGCATTGCGCCACGTACTACTGTCTCTACATTTGCTCAATTAACTAACGTCTGATAGAGAGAGACAAATAATCACTGAATGCCGAATGTGAGGGGGCATAACGCTTTTTCTTTACGTGACTATTTCTGCCAACTAACACCTCTCGTAAGCCGTCTTAAGGAACTTCGTTTCAAAAACTAGGATTAATGACAAAAAAACGAAACTGGTGTTTTGTATAGATTAATCTACGTTGAAAATTAAGAAGCTCGATCCCATTTGAAAGTAAAGCGTAAATCTCTGTTTTAAGAAAAATAATTTTGATATTTTTTTCTCTATTATAATAAACTTTTTTAATAATGGTGTAACTGCGACTGACAAATTGGCGTCAACAAGATGAAGAGTCGGGTCATCAAAAATCAGTATGTTTTGCATATTGCGAGGAGAATAGAGAATCAGCGCCAGCACCAGCGCCGTACCGGGCGGGCGCGTAGGGAGGTAGTATGTATGTCCTAATGTGATGATGATTCATTGCCGGTTTTACGAGTGAAGACAGATCCTTTGATATTTTCTTAAATCAAATCAAATTAAAAATAGCATCATTTAGTAGGTAATAGACATATCACTTGTAATTCGTTATTAACGATTATTTTCGACTTTAATATTACCATCCATTCGAAATACTGATTGACCTTGAGAAGAATAAGCAAGAAATTCATGACTTACTCATTTTTTACTCATCGATACAAAGTATTGAATAATTAATAATTTAATGCAACACTTATAAATAACATGAAGCAACCTGATAGCCGAACAGTTAAATCGTATGGGCTTTTTCATTAAGATATTCAGATAAGGTATTGCCCTTGTCATATAACTTTCTTTTATCTAAGCACTTAAATACATAAAAAAGGAAATTTTGAATTTCTGCTGGGATCTTATTATAAAAGCGCACGCATATTGCCCCTTAAACGGTTTGCTAACTTTGCTTAGACGGGTTTTATGAGCAGCGAGATCGTTCTTATTTTATGCGTTCGGTGAGTGGCCAACACTTTTGAAATTCTATTTCCTTAGAATTTCAAGTGTTGCGAAATTTAAAGGAATAATTTCAAAAGGATCGCTCACGAAATATGCGCGCAGTTTCAGTAAAGTGTAACACTGTAAAGTTAGTCATTATTGACTGAGCGAGATATATATCTAGAATGAAATATCTCAGCTGACCAGCGTAAGTACTGAATTGGATGGTCACAGCGTTAATAGTTATATTTGTAGTATTCCAATTTTTTTCGTGTTAGGCTTATAGAGACGTGTATCTTATCACTTTAAGTGAGCACTCTCGTGTATAAATTTGTACTTGGTCATCTCGGAAAAGGCCCTAACGATTACGATGAGAATTTTAATTTAAGTAGATGTTTGTTTTTTTAATTTATTTGAATAGATGTCTTTCTTGGAAAAATTAGACAAAAAGAATTCGTAACGTGCTTTATTTAGCGCCATTCGTCGAATTTCGAGGTGATCACTTTGTAGCCATGTTATTGTTCCTTAACAATAAATGGCACTACATGATTTACACGGCATAAATAAACTACGAAATATAATTTGCATATTAAGTTGTATGAAAATAGACAAATGCAATTTTTCCTGTGGGAAGTTGTCATATTGCCAAGACAACTAGAAAGACGCCGAGCAAAACTCGTTTACCCAGGTCTTGCGCATCGTGTACTGTATATTATTTAGATAACATATAAAATACATTAGATCCAATGTAGTTACATGTTATTAATATGAATATATTGTCAATGAGTCATAGAAAATCATTTTGATATGACTTGAAACTTCTTATGATAAATAGTATCTAGTTCAATATTATCATTGTTATGTAAATCATATTTGTCACCTTCATAATTAAACCAATTAAAAAAAAAAAAAAATAACTTCTAACTCGTATAAACCATAAACCATACAAATTTACTAAAATATTTGACCAGCCCCTCAAGTGCAGTTTATATGAAGCAAATGACGAGGTGACTTAATTTTGATTTTGACCATGAAATGAATATTAAATGTGCATTTTCTTAAAAATGTCAAGTAAAATAATTTTATTAAAATTTTATAAACAACTAGGAAAGATTTGCTAAAAGCAGGTGTTTTTTAAATAATAATAGTATAAACTCACGTTTATTTCCCAGAAGGGCAGGCAGTGACTATAAATTCTCACATAGTATGATTTTTGTATATGTCTTTTGCTTAATTGTAAATCTTTGATGTAAATTTGCTTGATGTAAATCTTTTCATGCAAGCTCGTCGGCTTCGGGTGCTTTAAATTTGCCTCCTTTTTAATAGACCACCAATTTGGTCTGCATAGGATTTTCTAGGGCGTCTCTTGCCGACCTTTTATCGTAAACATTTGTTTTATAAATTTGTTTTTTTCAGTGACTTTCATTCCTCATTTCCAGATGGTAAAATTACCGCAAAATACTTTTTTCTCCTGTAGTCACAATTTTTTTTTTCCAACCACACTGTCTGATACTCCTTACCTATATACCTTTCAAAGATAATGTAAACACACTGTGCAGAGATTGCATCTCCATCATAGACTAAAGAAAATTGTACATCTAAAACATCGAGATTTTTTTTTTTTTATTAATATAAACTCACGCCTAATTCACAGAAGATTTTTATAAAAACAAAAAAGTTTTTAAAATTCTCTTTTAAGTTTTTATAAACAGTAAACGTTTCGAGATACAAGTGCCCGTGCACTAAACAGGGCGACCACTAAAGGTGATGTGGGCCGAACCAACACGTGAGATTGGTAGCCTCGGGCTAGCGCCTCGTGGCTTGCTATACCAACTTATGTATTCGTCACGTGTCTTGCAGCTACTAAGAATTACTGCTGGAAAAAGAGTCGGTCATTAATGGTAAAAAAGAGTACTATATATCTACATTAATTAAATGTCTCGAAGAGTTCGATTTTATTAATATAATGCAGAAATTCGTAAGTCAGGTTCACCACCAAATATTATATAATTTAAGTTCTATACCAACAAATATACAGCAATGTAAGTCGATTTAAGACAAAAATAAGACCGGTCAAATAGAGTGTACGAGTGTGTTAAACAAACGGACATCAGACGTATGCGCGAAGGCATGCCGGACGATCAATCGTATCATGGTTTATTTTATCCTTTAATTTCTCGCATTGCATTTCCCATCGTCTTTTTTCGCTAAATCAGTCCAAAAATTCATCGGCTCTACAAATAAAACTGATCGCGAAAACAGTTAATGAGTGTTCAAACGAAACAAATGCGCAACAAAGTTGATCTGGCGTCGGCCCGCGGACGCCGGCCCGGAGTTGCGAGTTCTCATTTCCGGCCTGCAGGGCACCGCCTCATAGCTCATCCGCTGCGAGCCGACCGTGCGAAAACGGTCGATCGAGCCATCCCCGACACGCCCGCCTGCAGCCGGACGTGCACGCGGACGGACAGATGCACGACATCGTATAATGCAGGGCTCATACTTCATTTTAAAATTTTAGTAAATCTGAATTTAATGCAATAATACGTTCCAGAATTTCAAATTCTATATAAAGATCTCTTAGAAGCTTAGGAAATGGTCATATACACAAAGTCATTTTTATCATTCTGATAATATTGAAACACGCCACTAGGAAACATATTTTTAAACTATTTTATGAAATGAATGTAATTTATAATATAGTTATACGTAAATTATAAATGATACTGACTCGTCCTATTTTTCATTAGCTAGGTAATAGTTATAATTATCCGTTATGCCAATTATAACATTTTTAGGGCCTCGAACCAAAATGCCAAAAAACGGAACCCATATAGATAGTTTCGTAATGTCCGTCTGTCCGTCCGTCCTTATGTCACAAGCATTTTATTCAAAAACTACAAAACGTATATTGATGAAATTAATAATATAGGTATCTTGTATAAGCCACCACTTAGTTTGATAGTTAAATAACAAAAGTAAATATTTCTAGGGGAGGCACTCCATACATGTAACAAAAACAGAAAAAAATTTTTTCAGCAAACATCAATGTGTAGCACATATTTCGATAGTTGTTTTAAAAATATTTTAAAGTTTTTTAAGCAAATTTTCTGATTATGTGAATAATTTCGAAAATAATAGCTCCGAAAATAGCAGAAATAGTATCCCTCCATCTTTAGTTTCTAAACCGTAGGTCCAGAAAATATAAAAAAAAATAACGAAGGTTATATTTATACTTAATAAATACTTTTAACAAAAATTATTTTGCATATGATCGGATATACTGTTTAAGAGGTATTGCCGAAAAACTACGTTTCTTAATAAAAAGACGTAAGTTCCAAGAAGATACGCTCTTTTGCTGATACACGTTAGTTTACACTAGTTTCATAGTAGCAGTCGACACACCTACTTGTTTTTCTAGTTATAAGCGACTAAAGTGCTTATAATTATTCTGTGCGGGAAACATGGAAGAAGTGTGACAATGTACTTTTTACATCTGTATTGCATTTTTTTTGTAATAATGGTTTCGGAATCCTATAATGAGCATGGTCCGACATGCTCTTGGCCAGTTATTAATACTCATTTTAATTGTCGAAATATTTACCTAAGACTGTAAAATAAAAGGTAATATTCCATAATTTAAAACGTACCAAGTATTGTGAAATCTAAAATTCATAATAAAAAAAATTATTATTTCCCTGCTTAGCTGAGTATTTGAATATACTGCAATCTACTTTCGAAATGCCTTCCGCGTTGTTGAGTGCACAATCGAGCACGTTTACGCAAATCACTTTTTAATCGTTTAAATTTGACTACGACCAAAAACAGTAGCGGCTGTGTAGGTATTAGCTGCGAAATTCCCCTCAAAGAATTTAAAAATCTTTATTAATACCGTAAATGATAAATTATTGACACAATAAAATTTAGTAAGAATATCAAAAGTGGCATTTAGGGAGCCAAAAGAATTATATTTATGGAGTGGTGACTTTAATTATTATACTATATTTTATTCAAGAAAAATTTTGTATATTTTTGTTCTGAGCCGTGTCAATTAAAAATCACTAGAAACGAGGGCAATAAACCGAGCCTCGACTACAGAGCGGCACTAGCCGATGCAGCCCTGTCAAATATTTAAAGAAGTCGTTGAGTATTCAGCGACCGGCGCGGGCGCCGCCTTGCTCGGCGCGCCGTTGACACTAATTGAAACACGCTCGTTACCGTTTGGCGGTACTCCAGTGCCGATTAAAATTTAGCGAGGCTTCTGAACGTTTTCATAGTCGCGTCCGTTATAGCTTGTTTAAATTAGTCCGCAAACGTCGAAAGTCGTAGACGTGATTAAGTAATGTGTAGTGGTGGCTTGTTTAATGTAGAAAGCTTTTGTTCGGTATTAAGTTGCAGAGGTGGTACATGGTATTAAAACTTTAACATTATTAAAATATAATTTCTATCCGTACTAACAATTCGAGATAATTGCATCAAACGGACTCAACCTATGAAATGCGCTGCAAACTCACTACCTATTACCATTATCCTTGCTCGGGAACGTTGCTGATATTTCATTATTAATACGCATTTTGAATAATTTCATAGATTGTACAGAATTGCTAAATAAGATCCCCATGTATGTTCCGTGCAGATCATTTAGAAGACGAGCTTTGTTTAGAACACAGCTCTGCACGACCAATTATCTAAAAAACAGTTTTTTGCTAGAGCCTATAATATGATTAACAATATATCATTGAATTTAGCCCTCGATATCTCTTCTTTGAATTGGTCTACGATAAGGCGACACTCTGCAAGTATATTTTTGGGTCCCAAACTTAGCTACTTAAAGTTATTTTATGTACCTTGTATTATGATTACTTTTAACTAATTACTTTTTTAATCAATTATTTACTCCGGTTTTACTTTTGATTTTTATTGTAATTTTTTTCTCGTGTTTCCAAAATATTATTTTTCATGTTTATTTAAAGGTTTGACGTTTGACTTTTATTGACCTCGAGTTTTCCATCCAAATAAATGTAATATATAGTGAAGACTCATCAAAAGCTAGAATGTTGAACATGAAAACGTTGGACATGTTAAATTGCTTAAAGCTTTTTTTGATTCACAATCGTATCGTAATAAAACACGAGAGCTGTTCCCGTCCGTACTCGCAGACCGCCTGCCGTTTACGTGCTTTGTACGAGAGAGCGATGATGCCGTCTGATACGTAAACTTGTATCCTTCCAAAGTTCACGGCTCCATAAAGAGACAAATTATTAGGAATTAGTATAAAGTCCCGTTTACGGCGCGTCATAACGCGCACGTTTCAATAAAAACCTTTCATTAGCGACTGCCGAGGAGGCGCCGTTACCTCGGCAGTTCGGGGGCGGCGAGGCGGGAGCTTTCATGGAGTTTTTACGGTGTATCGTCTGAAACTTTTGATGGGCGCCGTAAACGCCGCTAGCGACGGTTCACTCCGGACCCGCGAAGCGGCCGCTCTACGGAACCCCTTTTACTGCGCGGTCACAAGTTATTTTGTAGCGGATCGTCGCGCTCCGACTCGGCGAATGTTTCGGCTACGACCGACTTTCGCGTTGAAAGCTCGGACCGTTAATTTGTTACGTTCGCCGCGTGAAAAGTTCATTTTGCTATGTGCTCTCGAGCGCTGGTATAAATCTCGCTTTACGCGAGTGCGGCGACACCTTACGGGCGTTCTCCTGTTCTAACGAGAATTCCATTAATAACATTGAGTCGGCTTCGGTCGACTACCGGTATCCTTTTTATCGAATAATACGAATGATTTTATTATTGTTGTTTACAATTTTTAAATATTCACAATTTGAAGATAATATTTTTAAAATTTCGTTCTTCAAAAGAAAAAAAATTAACACATAAAGAATACTTATGTTGTGCATCTCTTTATGTCTATCCGTCTATCAATACCTCTTTCTTCTAGAATGAATAGAAGATATGGCATTAATATTAATAAAATAGACTAAAGTTAACTATCCTTTGAAGACGTTAAAAATTCAAGCACCTAAATCAAAACAATTACAAGATCTGGTCATCTTGTCAAATGTTTTGATATTCCCAGACTCAGTCGACAGAAAGTACTATCCGTTGGTCCGTATTTATGAAACTTGGCAAAAAGCACAGAAAAAGTAGAGAAGAAATTCGAAAAATCGTTAAATTGTAGTTGCTTTGTCATTGTAAAAATATTTTTTCATTATTATAAACTGGCATTTGCAAATGGAATAACA